>PVJS01046903.1:0-15636 GCA_004027185.1 Glis glis
GGGGATTGAACCCAGGGGCATTCTACCTCTGAGCTATACCCCCAGTCCTATTTCTTATTTTGAACAGTGTCTTGCTAAGTTGCTGAGGCTGGCTTTGAACTTGTAATCCTCCTGTCTTGGCCTCCTAAGTACTGGAAATACAGGCATGTACCACCATGCCTGGCTGTGATAATGTCTTTAAGTTAAAAAAAAGAAAAGAAAAAAAAGATACCACAAAGGCCATTGCAAGTACTGCAGTTTCAAAAAATTCTGAACCTATTTGGTCTACATTATACACAGTTCTAACCAGATATTTCTGATGGGGCAGATACATAATATACATCTCTTCCACTAGATATAAATTTAAATAGAAACCAATCCTAAAGCTAAACCATATCTAGAATCAGTTCTATAATGAACTCTGGAATATACAATAAAAATATGTTTGCATGTATTAGTCAAAGTCAGTAACTCTCAACTGAGGGAGGGGCTACTTCTCAAGAGGTTTTTGGTGATCATAACAAAGGTCGGGAGAGGTGCCACTGGAAACTAGCATTCTTGGCTAGTTGGAAGCCAAGAATGCTGCCAATGATCCCATAATGCACAGGGCAGGACCTGCAACAAAGAACTGCCAATCTGGCCCCAAATGTCAACAGCACCAAAGCTGAAAAACCCTGGTCTAAGGGGAAATTCTGGATAGTCCAACCAAGATTTTAAAGGTCTTCCGGAATGTCTGTCAGTAATACACATGCTGTTAATTTACATATGCCTTATACAGGCATAGGAAAAACTACTTTGGTAAGAAGTATCAGTATAACAACTGTCAAAAACTATTCTAAACAGAATAGCATGAACTGATATATTACTCTGCATTTCCAAACTCTATCAAAAACAATGTTCATTTTTAAACTCTATCAAGAATATGAATTTAAGCTGGCGTGATGATACACATCTATAATCCTAGTACTTGGGAGGCTGAGACAGGAGGATCACGGGTTTGAGAACAGTCTCAGCAACTTAGCAAGACCCTGTTTCAAACTAAATATTAAATAGGGCCAGGGATCTAGCTCAGAGGTTGAATGACCCTGGGTTCAATCCTCAGTACAAAAAAAAAAAATATGGCTTTATGTGATCTCATCACTCTCATAAAAATCATAAAAAAGCAAAACTTAAATCTAATAAATATGCCAGTGGGGAGTGGTGGCACATGTTATAATCCCAGTACTTGGGAGGCTGAGACTACATGCTGCAAATCCCTGTACCTTAGTGAGACCTTGTTTCAAAATAAAAAATAAAAAGGGTGGTGTGTAGCTTGGAGGTAGAATGTCCCTGGGTTCAATCCCCAGTAGAAAAAAAAAAAAAAGTTCTAGTAAATATTTGTGGACAAGATGAAACAGAAACAGTCACTTTTTACTTCATTATTGTCTCTAGTGTTGAACAGTGCTCAAAAGTTCATGCTTGTTCATGAAGCTAAATTTACATTATTGACAGATACTGTTAACCAGTCCATCTCTCTTGATGGCCTATTTTTTTTTTTAGAGCCAGTAGATTTATAAGCCAATTGTATTTTCATTTCACTAATCTTACTGCTAGCACCCAAAAATGCAACTTTGTATTAGTGGTAGTTCTCAAGACACGTCAAATTACTGGGGAATGTGCATTTATTGTTCTTTTGAATGTACTTTTAGATATCAATTGTGGGAAATGTGATTTGGATGAATGACGTTTATCAATTCACTTCCCACAGAATTCCACACATTGTCTTGGCATAAAAGAATTAATAATTAATGGCAATAGTCTATTTTATTCCATTACTACTCCCATCTTTCTTTGTTTTGAGAGCTTTCTAAATATACAAAATATGGCCAACAGGATAAGCAAAAGCATCAATTAACATTAGGTTGTAAAATGCAAACAGAGGTTATTTTTACTTTGTACACATTTGCTATTTGAGAAATTAAACTTTACCTTTAAGACATAGATCTGTGTACATCATGTATGTATATATGTACTCTATCACATCAAAATTTCAGAAAAAGCTAGATGTGGCAGTAAAAAAAAATCCTTAAAGATCCATACTTTAAATTGTTCTGCTAATTAGATTAGCACTAAAATAGACGGACTTAAGAATAAAAGTTTACTGTCCCAGAAAGAATGAAAGAATCTTCGCTTTTTGCTGGGCTGTGAAAATGTATCCCTTTAATAACGCTAAGCTGGTTAAATTTGTTAAATTATCTTGAGAAAAGAAAATCAGAGTGGTTCCTTACAAATGTAGATTTTATAGATTCTTATAATCCTCAGTGAAACATAGCATTTCAGTATATTCTAAAATACTAATTCTTAGTAGTCCATAAAAATTAGTATAACAACATTCTCAGACATAATGCCAACAAGAAATATACTTAAGACTGAAATATTCATATCTCTTGGGGCTTTTTTTTTTTTGAGAAAGGGTCTCATTATGTTGCTCAGGATGGTCTCAAACTCCCAGGCTCAAGTGATCCTCCTGCCTCAGAGTCCTACATGCTGGAACTACAGGTGAGTATCATGGTGTCCAGCAAGGCCATTTTTCTAAGCTATGGGATGGTACCTTTTAATTGGTAAAATCATGAATGGGTAGGCTTCTCAAGTGCTTCACCAGTACTTACAGATGCAGCAGAGCTCTTTGTTCACACACGGATTGCTTGCATCTTAAATAGTGAGCTGGTTAAAAAAAAAAGCTGCCTTGTGCTTGGGTAGTGATACACAATTTGCAAAGCTGTTTTACATAAATGGTATGATACAATTTACCCCATCAATCTATCAGGTAAGTAGGACAGGCATTTATTTTTGCAAATGAGGAGCTTGAAGCTCAGGGTCTTTTCAACAAGCTGGCTAATAAAGGAACCAACCACCAGAAAGAGAAGAAACCTAGTGCATTTTTAGCCAGTTTGGTTATTTTCTTCCTGTAGATAGGCTAACAGGCCAAATGTGCAAACAGTTCAGTGACAAAAGGAACTATTCCAATTATAATTTAATTTAGATTTATTCTGCTCAAGAATATTAAGAAATGCTGCTTATCAGAATTATAACCGCTTTGGCGAGGTCTCAGAAAGCCCAATTCATGAGCGAGTGCACAGGTCCCTGAATCTGCTTAAACCACACAGCAGGTCAAAGAGGCAATGTGAGGCACAGGATGCTTTTCATTTTTATTTTGAAAACCAAGAGAATTATATATGTTAAAATTATAGCCAGTATTCTATCAGCTAGAAATGGTCCTGGTGCCACAAATAACAAACTATTTAATATCACATTCAAGCTCCTCCACAATCACTCCAGAAACATCCATTCAGCGACTCCACACACCAGCTCCAAGACACTACTGATTTCTCCTTCAATATCCTTCTTATCTTCCAGCAATTGAATTCTTATTTACCAATCAACGTCAGTCTTGAATGACACCATCTTCCTAATAAATTATTCCTTTTGCCAAAATCACACAGAGTTCTCTGTTGCCTGATCACAGCTCTTACTTTATCCTACATTAGAGTGAGTAGTTGGGGCTCCTAGAATTTCAGCTTCTTGGGTGCAGCAATTGTCTGAAACTTAATGAATTAAGAGCTTTCATCCCCACTGGCACCTAGCAAAGTAGGGAATTAAAAAAGTATGTGCTCTCTCGCTTGGCATGACCGGCATGAGCCCCTACCTTCCTACACTTCTCCCTGCGCACCATGCTGGCTGCCCAACCCCCATATCATCCTGACTGGTTCCACCTTGCCATTTTATCCACATGCTCAGCAATGGCCCTGCTTGCTGACCCAGCCTGCTGGGACCCTACTACCACTGGGGAGCCTTCCCATCTGTCTTAAATGTCAAGTTCTTTCAGTAAGGCTTAAATCATCAAAACGTTGAATTTTCAAACTTTACATCAACATCTAGAGTTGTGTAGAGGGTACAGAAATTAAAACTCTAGAAAGGTTCATTCCATTATATATTTATGTAGTGACAGATCTGAACTTTTATTGTAGATTAACTATATAACACATTCCAAAGAGATGGAGACAGGAATGTTTGTTGCTATATACACATGCAAAGAGGCATTATTTTCAGAGTGATTTAGTATTTTCAACATTTCTTAAGGTAAGTATAAGATGTATCTTTATTAGTTTAGAGCAATGAATAAGTTACAAAAACACATTATGAAAATTCCAAGTGAAAACACCAAATTATCACAGGAACTTGAATTCTTACACTGTTTTTCCACATCTGAATTTAGTTAAGATATAATTCAAATAAGCAAAGCACTGCCCAGCAAGTGATTCACGTACTCCTATGACTATTCATTAAATAACCCATCCACAGGCATGAATGCTTCTTTTTCTAGAAGAAATATACATAATATAGTCTATACTTCAGGCTCAAAGGAAAGATTTATATTTCAAATCTGGTGGGTACTTTTTGCTCCATGTAAAAGTCCTATTTTCTTTTTCTTCCATGAGACAAATACCACCCTCAGGGAAAAGATGGAAATGTTGAAAAGGAAGAAAAGAGGTCTGCAAATTGAATTATAAAAATATTTATTGATGGTGTGACCATATCTCCTCAACACATCTTCAGTGAATTAGCCATATTAAAATCTTTTAAAATCATTTCATAAAAGAAAATATTCAGGGAATTTTCTGATCACAACTGCTAATAATATGATGACAATAAACCCTTAAGAGTTATATGCCTCATTACCCAAATTGTCTATTTTTACCTTTTTTCGTTCCTGTTCCTTCTGCTGGAGTCTACAGACGGAGTCATTAACTGCTTGCACTGAAATAAAACAGACAACGGTTTTCAATCGGTAACCCTTGTTCAAGGAGGGACTTACTTGGATTCTTTTAGATCTCAAGAAACTACACAAATGAAATTGTGTCATTTGCAGGGTAATGGATGAACTTGAGAGCATATTAGTGCTCTCAAGCCAGATTCAAAAAGTCAGGGATTGTGCGTTTTCTATAATATGTGGAAGCTAGAAAGAAAAAAGGGGGAATCTCATGAAAATAGAAGGAGGACCAGTAGAGTAAAGGAAGAGGACCAGAGAGAGGGAATTGGGGAGAGAAAGGGGAGGTACTAGGGAATAAAAATGATCAAATCATGCTATATGCATGTACAATATGTCACAATGAATCCACTATTATGTATAATTATAATGTACCAATGAAAAATTTTAAAAAATTATGCAAAATACTAGTATTATTTTAGTGCTTGGTGGGGTGGCTAGAAGGGAAAAAATTTTGTTAATATACACAGGATGCTGTAATTATAAACACTATCATTTTGAGCTTTGAGATGAAAGCCAAAGGGCTGACATTCAAGTACTAACTACAATGACAAGTTGTCAAGAACAACCTCAGAATTCTCTATGAAGATCAAATGCTCGATTATTTATCATTACATTCTGGTTAATTAAGCCTTACTTTGTCTCTCTGATGCCCCCCTCCCCCTTGCTCAATTATTCTACTCATCTCTTGCAGGCAGCCCTTGACAATGACTCTTCTCGCCAGTGCTCTTTTGTCTTCTAATTCATCCTGGATGCAATTACAAGATTCAACTTTCTCTGAACCAATTTTTTTAGTCATTTCCATTCCTTAAGAACCAAAACTGCTAGTACAGGTTCTATATCCCTGATCTGAAAATCCAAAACCTTCTGCGTGCTGAGACATGATGACACAAGTGGAAAATTCTACATGCAAGCTCATGTGATAGGTCTCAGGCAAAACACAGGCACACTAAAAATACTGTACATCACCACCTTCAGCTAGATGTATAAGATATGTATGAAATATAAATAAATTTCATGTTTAGACTTGGGTATCCCACAATATCTCATTGTATATATGGAAATATTCTACCCAACTTTCCACTACAGCCCAAAATCTGAAACACTTAGAATCTAGTCCCACACATTCTGGATAACAGATAGTCATGTAATTACCATAGTTATTTTTGAATATTTACTATGTGCTGAGACCTGTGATAAGAACTTTATATGTACTGCTTCTCTTAATCCTGCTTTCCTTAGAAAATACACTATTCTATTTTACAAAATGCAAAACATGCACAGAGAGGTGAAACTGTCACTCAAGGAGGTCACCAATTAATAAATAGAGCAAACACCATTTCAAATCGATCTTTCTGACTCTAAAGATTGGCTCTTACCCTCAATACTCTATTGCCTTTATTATTTCATCAATGAAACCAGTTTTAAATTTTTACTCAACTCTTCATTTACCAGATCTATTTTATTTCTGTTCACAAATATTCTCACTTACTTCGTTGAAATAAAGACATTTAGTATGAGGCTGAGTCAGTCCCATCCAGCCTTGAGCCCTGAGCTGTGTGACGGATCCTGGGCACATGTTCTCACTTGTTTTTCCATTTGCTCGTCAAATACTTATGGAGTATTTGCTTTGGGTCAGGTGCTGTTCCTGCTGCTCCTAATGTCTCAGCATCTTAGTTCCTCATTTATAAAATGAGCATATATAAAATGAGCACTTATAAAGTGAGCAACTAAGAATAAGACTTCAGGACTACATAATTACATGATTTAACATAGTATACATTATGCTTAAAATAAATAAATACTGCTAAAATCCACTTAAGAGTTCTTTACACATAGTAACCAGTCAAGAAGTGTTACTGTTATTTTATGTACTGTACTATTCTCACAGAAAGGGCTTTCCTAATTCCTGTCCTCTAATTAAAATGTTCTGCTTGTTCCAAAAGCCCAGTTCAAGGTTCAAGGGCTTCATAAAGCCCTCCCAGATTAGTTCTTCCCCTTAAGAATCTTCCCTTATTTGAAATGTCTTCATCAGGTGCATGTGTATTCTACACTTTATCTTGCATTTGCTTAAACTGGAGGTTGATCTAATTGTCTTACAGTTATGCCTTCCTACTCCACCCCAGGCCAGACCCGGCTAGGTCACAAGTTCCATAACAGGGCAGGGACTGTGATTTCTCTTTCAGAAAAATGTTTGGCCTCTCCCTCTGGGAATATTGTAAAAGAGGAGGATCTTGTTTTCAAAAGCTGTGTTTTTATCAGTAACCATTAGTTTTAGTTAAATCAAAGATAATATTTGAAGTCTGAAAATTCTAAGGTTCTCAATCATTGTTTTTTCTAAAAGAAAAGATGAAAACAAAACAAAACAAGAGTTGATTAGATCTCCTTTTTTCTGTGGCATATTAATATTACATCATCTTTCCCAAGCAGTGGTTCTATCATTTCCTGTTTTTTTTTTTCCTTCCTGGCTCTGTGAATGTAACTTAAAAATCCATTTGCTGTCTTTGGTTGCTTCACCATTTTCAGATTATTCTGAGCTTAATCTAAGAGTTCCAGGACTCTGCCCCTTACTTGGTCGTTTGTTACATCCTTTAAAAACTTATATCTGACAAAGGCACACTTTTGTACCTCAACAGATTTGTCTTTATGTTTGGACAGAACACCCATTTTTAGAAATTTTAGTCCCTTTGAAGCAATTTGCATCTTAACCTTTTGTCCACACAATAGAAAAGGTTTATTTTTTGAACTTACGAAGTTTTCTTTTATAAAATCTAAGAAAATCAGCACATTATTTAAAAAAAATCTAAGAAAACCACATGACTACACCAATCATTCCCTTCCTTCACAATTAGTTACTCCAAAAAGAGAAGGCCCATTTCTTGGAACTTTCTTTCCTATGACTTCCACATCACTTAACTAGCTCTACCTAATTCAGTGTAAAGCATTTCCCCTTATGTCTCAGTGTTTAAGAGGCTATGCTGACTTTAAAAAGAGTCAAGAATTTATCAGATGGTTTCTCTTAACCAAAAGACTATTCAAGGAAATTAGCATCCCATAGAGTTACTGTGCCACACACAGCTAACAACGTCCTGATTTTCCTCTCATAAAAGAGAAATTCTATCATGATGTCTATGTGTGAACCTCAAATGCAAAGAATGACAACAATATTGGTTTGGTATTAGGAGCAGAAGTGGGCTGAATGCTCATGCATTGATTCCAATGAACAAATACTGAGGTGTCTTCAAAGTGCCAGGAACTATTCTAGGTGATACTGCAATGAACAAAATGTCCCTGAGCTCATGGAACTTACACTGTAATAGGGAAGACAGGTAATATATACATACATATTTAGCATGGCAGATGGTACGGGATGTTTTGGACAGAAACAAAGCAAGGTTGGGAGGCCAGAGTGAAGGGGGCGATGAACATTACAGAATGGCCACAAAAGGTCTCACAGTCGACATCTGAGCAGACCTGTAGGAAATGAGAGTGTACAGGCATCTGAGAGAAGAGTGTTCCAAGGAAGCAGTAGGTGCAAAGTCCCTGAGGTGGGAGTACAGTTGTCACTTTAAGGGAGCCAGTGGAGCTAGCATGAAGTGGGGGGGGGAATGGTAGGATATGAAAGAGTGGGGGACATCATGTAGAAACTTCTTGGTCATTGTGAGGATTTTGACTTTTAATATTACTACACAAGATGAGGAGATTTTAAAGAAAGAAATGACAAAAACTGAGTTATAGGGAGGAGAGAGAAGCAGCAAAGGGATGAGTTATGAAGCTACTAGAATATTCCACATGAAACAATAGTGGCTTAAACCAGTATGGTAGGAGTTGGTAAAGGAGTAGATAGTAAGGATGGTCAGATTCTGGCTACATTTTCAAAGTTGAATGAAAATGATTTGAAGTTTTGTTTTGGAAATGTTACACTGAGATGTTTATTAGACATCTAAGTGGACTAGGCAGTTGGATATAGTAGTCTGGAATTCAGGGGAGTGGTCTAGGTGGAAAACAAATGTGGTATTACTGGCATACAGATGATATTTAAAGCTGTGATTCTATATGAAATCACCAATAAAGTGACTATAGACAGCAAAGCAGTTTCAGAACCACGCCTTGGGGTTCTCCAAAGTTAAAGCAGTAAGTGGGAGTAACAAAGTAGACTTAGAAGGAGGAGCCTATGCTACAGGAGGACATCCGAGAAAGTGATGTCTCAGAAAAAAGGTGGACTTTCCTTAGATGTATAGAAAGTGACATTCTAAAGTTGAATTTGAGCTCTGGAGACACAAAAACTAGATTTGCATAAGAGTTCCTTCAATTATCATGTGAGAACCATGAGTATGAAACCACTATAAGTCTTAGTTTCCTTAACTATAAAATGGGGAGGATGAGAAATATTTATTTTACTGGGCTATGTTAGTTGAATTTAAAAGGTGAAAATTCTAATGAAGTGTTAAATTAGTATTTTAAATAATAATGAGTTCTCAAAGACATCTAGTTAAAGATGGTAGAGTGAAGCAAACTCTTGGTTCCTTAAATACCTTGCAAAATAAATAAAAAGTTAACAAAGGTAAAAAAAATTATCACTTAGTAAATAGGAAAGATTATAATTGTATACTACAAACAATGAAAAATGGTGGCCAACAACAGAAGACAGATTCAAGTAAAGAAATGAGACTTTGGGTGCCACCCTAATAACCCATTCCCCAAAGCCAAAGTTAGAAAACAAGTTGACAAAACTCTTAGAATTCTAATACATTTTAATCTGCAGAAAAAAAAAAGATGTAAGGCAGAGGAGAAAGGAACACAATATATGAGAGACAGATAAGACAAAGCATCCATTCTGGAAAAGAAAAACCCATAAAATTATCCATAGGTCCTTTGCCATACAAAATAACAATATGAATTTAATAAAAGAGATCAAATGTGATGGTAAAGTACAGAATGAAATGAGAAGTGAGAGTGCAGAACTAAGGAAACACACTGATAACTGTATCATTACAGGTGTAATAAATAAACCAGAACAAGAAAGGAATTGAAACCAGCTGTGGTGGCACACCTGTAATGCCAGTACTTCAGGAGGATGGCAGGTTCAAGGACAGCCTCAGCAATTTAGTGAGACTCTCAGCAACACAGTGAGACCCTGTTTCAAAACAAAACAAACAAAAAGGGCTGGGGTGTAGCTCAGAGGTAGAATGCCTTTGGGTTCAATCCCCAGTACCACCAAAAAAAAAAAAAAAAAATCACTAAGTGGAATCCAGACAAAACTGGTGTCTTTAGAATGAGAAAAATGTAAAGGCTGTATTTTTTTTTTTGCGGTACCGGGGATTGAACCCAAGGGGGTTCTACCTCCGAGCTGCACCCCCGGCCCTATTTTTTATATTTCATTTTGAAACTGGGTCTCATGAAGTTGCAGAGGGCCTCACTAAGTAGCTGAGGCTGGCCGCGAACCCGGATCCTCCGGTCTCCGCCTCCCAAGTACTGGGATTACAAGCGTGAGCCACCACACCCGGCCTAAAGGCTGTACTTTGATGACAAGTTATCTTATGGGTTGCTTTCTCATACTCTGATAGAGCCCTCATTTACTTTTTGTGGTTTTTGAAGAACCACGGGTTAAGTTTTGGTTCTAAAGCCTCTGTTCACCCAATCCCAAGACACTCTGTAGCCAAAAGTAGAAAGAGTGCTGAACTGAGGATTCTGCACCAGGTCTCCACTGGAACAATCCTAGAGGTTCCCCACTTCCTGCTCCACAGTCTGAGAGTTCTGTGTACTATGTTAGACCAATAGAGTAAGGTTCACATCTACATCTACAGCTGACTGTATCCCCATATGGTCTCAAACATGTATATGAAAAGAAAAACATGGTGGTTCTACTAACAGGTACAAAACAAAACTCAACTCATCACTAGTTGTGAAATGTACTGCTTAGATCAGAAAATAGTCCATATTTTACACAACTCTGATCAATTAGTAGTGAAAATAAACAAGCTAACATATGATTAAAAATGTCACGTTTTAAACATGAAACTTGACAGTAAGGGCTGCTGAGCCCAAACTATTTTTAAAACTACAGCAACTTTCAAGATAGATGATTATCTCCATTTCATACCTGCGACAGTCCACATAATGGGTACAAGAAAATTCTTAAGTTGGAGCCCTACTGAAGAAGCTTTTCCTGCTTCTAGCAGAAAACAGCTCCAAAAGCTGCTGCCTGGTTTTTAAAGCCAACAAGAAGACCTAAAGTATTTTAACTCTTCCATTCAGTAAAATACATTTTCAGTCCAGATCCCAAATTGCCAGTAATACTTTTCTATTTTACTGGAAGACTTTATTTTTTTTAATTTTTAAAAATTTTTTGTGGTGCTGGGGATTGAACCCAGGGGCATTCTACTTCCGAGCTACACCCCCAGCCCTATTTTTTATTCTTTACTTTGAAATAGGGTCTCACTAAGTTGTGGAGTACCCACAATCCTCCTGTCTCAGCCTCCCAAGTACTGGGATTACAAGCGTGCACCACCATGCTCGGCTCCTGGAAGACTTTATTTTTAAGAGAATAGTCTTCACATCAGAAATAGCTCTGGCCTAAGAAGGAAGCCAGTCAAATGGCTGTTTACAGTTTTTTACTGAGTTTTATTCAATTTATATTTATATACTTAAAGCATGCATAAACATTCTGATTAATAATCAGTTTTCCTTGTAGCATAATATTTAGAATGTCTGTCAGGGTTAGGGATATGTCAGTATGAACAAACATGAGCATGTGTGTAATAAATTGCAAAAGCCTAAAGTCAATTTTAGACTTTTTGCTGTTCCACTCAAAGAAGCCAAACAGTGACCTGGGGAGATTTAGCCTTTCTAGCCTCCTTTCAGTACTGAAGCACACAAGACCATTCACGGGACCTCTACACAGACTTCCTGACCTTCATTATTAACAATGTGGCTCTGCTGCTCTTCTTCACAGGCCATTCGACTATAGGTCAGTGCTGTTCCACACTCCAAAGATAGTTTTCCATTTTGTGTTTCAATGATCCATCCTTTACCAACATATCCCTTCTCAGTCAAGCTGAATATTCTCAATATACATCTGAGGAGAAGCCTTGAGTTTTTGATGTACTTCTACTTTTAAAATCAGTTACTAATAAAGGTTCTCTTATGTCATGGTTTGATATTAATGAATACTAATAAATACTCTTTTGATCAGCTATTTCTCCACATTAAAATACTTTGCTTAATGTAAACAACTGATAAGTACATTTATGAAAGAATTTCTTTTTTGAAAAAATTTAAAACCTCTAGTAGTCCATTTGAAAAAGAAGCTTCATTTCATATGTTCCTAAGTCCTGGTCATCAAACATTTTCATAGAGGTAATTTTTTTAAGGTAACAAATGTCTCGATTTTCTCACATCCTAAAAGGACTACCTGTGCACCAGCGATGTGCACATCTTGCTGGAGGTTGTTTTGACATCAGGAGCACGCACAGCTATCACGACATGGCCACTTTTCTGTGCCTGGGCTTCACTCTCATGTGCCCTGATAAGCAGTTCTCTCCTTTCTTCCCACCATGATACTTAAGAAAATACATTTCAGCATAGCATTCATTTCAAATCAGAAGCGATATAAAAGAAACCTCTGGCTCACATCTCTGGAGAACTTCTTTCAAGTTGTCCTGCATTGTTTCTCTACATTTGGGAAGCGCCTGTTCATTTGTTTCGTGGATCATATTCTTCAAATTTTCAAGAACTCGCATTTCTCGAAGACCACGTTTTTCCTACAAAAAGAAAGTAAGTGACTAGTACATATTATGTCTTAAGTCTTAGTAATTATTTTTTGAGACTTCCACCCAGGTTTTGGTTGTTATGTTATTACTTACTACTGAAATTTACAGCTTTCTCCTAATTATTTGGCAATAAATGAGGTCACAATCTGAGACATTTCTTTTCATTATGAAGAGCTCCAAGAGTTGTCATATGAGTAATATTTTTATAGCAATGTTTAAAAATGGGCAAGAGAAATACTAAAACAAGAAAAGAGACTTAGGTTGTCAAATATTTCACTAGAAAGAAATTAGATACCCTTAATCTGATTTAAATTTTATTTTGTTGTTCTTACTATTGTATTGCTTCTATTATTATGTGCTATAGTTTTTATGGTTTCTTTTTTCCTCTCAAAATAAAAATGGGTATAATAGTAATGATTTGTAGGTACATCCCCACACAGGACAGAATGAACAGCGAAGACCTGAGACTGCTTATCCTTAGGCCTGAGAGCAAGCCTGGCCTAGGCTGGGGGCTGGGAACTTGACAGAAACAGTGCCCTACACTGGAATAACTTTCTGTAAATTATAAAAACAGCTCTCTATGCCTAAACTGTTTGTATAAAGAACACAGTTAATGCTGAACACCTCTTTCCTTCTGGGAGCATGGAATTTTGGTACATGCTAGGCTGAGGGTGCCTGCTTGACCAGCCCCAAGAGAAACCCTGGACTCCTAGGTTCAGGCAAGCTTCCTGGGGATCACACTGTACACATGTTGTCACAACTTGTTGCTGGGGGAATTAGGCACATCCTGTGTGACTCCACTGGGAGAGGACTCTTGAAAGTTTCTGCCCAGTTTCCTCCAGACTTTTCCCCAATCATCTGTTCACTGCTTTTACCCTGTATCCTTCCGCCATAATAAAGCACAGCCATAATACAACCATATGTTGAGTCTTGTGAGTTCTACCAGATCACTGGGCCTGGAGATGGTCTTGGGACCCTGTCACATTCTCCTCCAGAAAGTGGAGGCTAACCACCCTCCCCACCCCAACTTGAGGGTGGGCTAGACTTAGTTTCTTGCTTCCAGAGAATAGAGCAGGGAAAGGGGGAAACACTTCACTTTACAGTGGAGGAATCCTACCTAGCAAAGGCTGCCCAGCCAAGCAATGAAGGTTCACAAGATCAGCAGGACCATGCTGCCAGCATGTGCCCCTGATGCGAGGAGAAGGGCACTTCACCTCTGTGGCTTCTTCAACCCATACCCCCATCCCAGTAGCCTAATCGTGAGAAAAACCAGACACACCCAGACTGGGAGGCATTCTATAGGTTCCTGGCTAGTACTGAAGACTGTCAAGGTCAAGAAAAACAAGAGAAGACTGAGAAACAGTCACAGACCAAAGACTAGGGAGACATGATAGCTAAATGCAAGGTGGTACCCTGGATTAGATCCCAGAACAGAAAGAAGACTGTAATGGAAAATCTAGTGAAATCCAAATATAGTCTGGTGTTTCATTAATAATAATGTGCCAATGTCGGGTTTCTTAGTTTCTACAAATGTGGTACAGCAATATAAGACATTAATAATGGGAAGAATTGAATTATGGTTAAATTTTTCTGCAAATCTAAAACTAATAATAAACAAAAAGTTCAGTTAATAAAGGATGGTAAATTTGATTACAAGGAAAAAATAAGTTACTGGGGTTTTTGTTTTGAGACATTCTTAAGTAGTAGCTATGGCTAGTTTCTTACTTTTTGTAATTTCTCCATAATGAAAAATTAAAAATATATACAAAAGCTGGGAGAGAATAACATAAAGGACCCTCATGTATTCACTATCAAGCCTCAACAATTCTCAACTTTAATTTTGTTCCCCCTATAACACCACTCATTTCCCCCTAGAGTATTTTGAAGCAAATCCTAGTGTATCATTTCACTGTAAATATTTCAACATATGTCTTTGTAATATAAAGACTTCTCTTGGCCGGGTATGGTGGTGCACGCTTGTAATCCCAGTACTTGGGAGGCTGAGACAGGAGGATAGCAGGTTCACAGTCAGCCTCAGCTACTTCTTAAGGCCCTCCGCAACTTAGTGAGACCTTGTTTCAAAATAAAGAATAAAAAATAGGGCTGGGCGTGTAGCTCAGAGGTAGAATGCCCCTGGGTTCAATTCCCAGTACTACACACACAAAAAAAGACTCCTCTTAGGGGGGAGGGAAAGATACAATAAGGTATCCCCCCAAAGTCAAAAAAATTCTTTAATATCATTAACTATCAAGGTAGTATTCATATTCCCTCGAACCTCCTATAAATGTTCTTTATTATTCCTCCATTTGTTTGAACCAAAACCTAAATAAAGTCAAATGTTGTAACTGGTTAATGTTTCTTAAGTCTGTCTTGATCTACAGATTTCTCCATCATATTTTTCCTTGCAAACTGTTGAAATGAGTCATTTGTTCTGAATAGTTTCCTATAGTCTGTTTTTTAATGAAAGAATCCCTGTGGTGTAATTTAACATATTCCGTTGTCTCTTCCTCTTCCTGTAAATTAGTAGAACTAAAAGACTGATTAGATTCAGGATTTTGTTTTTTGTTTGCACAAATATTTCAGAGGTGGGTTATGTACTCTCAACAGGATATTAGCATTCCGTCCTCATTTATTAGTAGGAATAATTCTATAAAAGAGAAACTGCCCTTTGTCAACTATTTGGTTACTCTGAGGAATGTTTATATATGAAACACAAAACAAAATACTTGATTTTTTCCCTTATTTACCAATTTCAAAAATAAGTTGGTTCCTAGTATTCACTAAGAGTGATAAAAAAGAATTTTTGTTTGTATACATCGTATAGCTCACAGATGTAAACACATCTGAGTATTCAACCTATTACAGTATTGCTCCTCATTGGTACTCAGACTGTCTTATTTAGCTTTGTCCAATGGGAGCCTCTTTGAACTGGCTCTGGAAGACCTTAGATAGATCTCCTCCAGTATTCATTCGTTTGTGTGTGTGTGTGTGTGTGTGTGTGTGTGTGTGTGTGAAAAAGAAAGAGAGAGTGAGGGAGGGGAGTGGAGGGGAGGGGAGACGAGGGGAGGCGAGGGGAGG
>PVJS01046904.1:0-15640 GCA_004027185.1 Glis glis
CACGGCCAGCCTCAGCTACTTAGTGAGGCCCTCCGCAACTTCATGAGACCCGGTTTCAAAATAAAATATAAAAAATAGGGCCGGGGGTGTAGCACAGAAGTAGAACGCCCCTGGGTTCAATCCCCGGTACCGTAAAAAAAAAAAAAAAGTTAAGTTCTCAAGGGCAGAAACTTTCTCACTCCTCTGATTACTGGGGTAGCAGTTTGCCAAAAGACATCTCTGGAGATATTATGGGAACAGAAAAAAAAAAACCTGAACGCAGTGAGGAGGTGCCTGGAGGGGTGCAGGAAGTCTATTTTGCTCACACCTCCCAGTTCTCAGTGACGTGGAAGAAGGGAAGTCACTGGTATAAGAACCGAAGTGAGGGAAAAGCTTACCATCAGGTGGCGCCACTGTGCCGTACAGGTGCGATGGGCAGCGCTTCATAAGTTCACACAGTTTCACACACAAAACCTGTAACAAAGAGTTGTTTTGTTTGTTTGGTTTTTGGTACTGGGTATTGAACCCAGGGACATTCTACCTCTGAACTATACCCCCAGTCCCTTTTATTTTTTATTTTGAAACAGGGTCTCACCAAGTTGCTAAGGGTCTCTCTCGCTCGCTAAATTGCTGAGGTTGACCTCGAACCTGCAATCCTCCAGCCTCAGCCTCCCAAGTATTGGGATTATAGGCATATAGGCCCCACCATGCCTAAGTTTTTTGCAGTACTGGGGACAGAAATCAAAGGTGCTCTACCACTGAGCTACATCCCCAGCCCTTCTTATTTTTTACTTTGAGATAGGATCTCACTAAATTGCCTCAAACCTGCGATTGTCTTGCCTCAGCCTCCTCAGTTGCTGGGTTACAGGCCTGCACCACTGCATCTGGCTTTTTTTCTTTTAAAAGTGGGATTTGAGCCGGGTGTAGTGGCGCACGCTTGTAATGCCAGTACTTGGGAGGTTGAGACAGGAGGATCGCAGGTTCGCGGCCAGCCTCAGCTACTTAGTGAGACCCTGTTTCCAAATAAAACAATAAAAAATAGGTCTGAGGGTATAGCCCAGAGGTAGAAGGCCCCTGGGTTCCATCCCCAGTACCACAAACATAAATTAAAAATAAATAAATAAATAAATAAATAAATAAATAAATAAATAAATAAATAAATAAAATAAAAATAAAATAAAATAAAATAAAATAAAATAAAATAAAATAAAATAAAATAGGGCTGGGGGTGTAGCTTGGAGGTAGAATGCCCCTGAGTTCAATCCACACTACCAAAAAAAAGTAGGATTCAAGCTACACCTCCAGCCCCTCCCCCCGGTCCCTCCCCCCTTCGTAAACAGGGTCTAAGTTCCTAGGGTCTCCCTAAGTTTCTGGGGCTGGCCTCAAACCAAGTACTAGGATTACAGGTGTGCACCACCACGCCCAGCCCTGCTTTTTTTTTTCTTTTTTTATCCTGGCTGTAAAGTGAGCAGCTTTGCCCCCCCACAGGCTCCCACCATGAGGCCCAAAGTTCAGAGGCAACTGACCATGGGCTGAAGCCCTTCAAACTGTGAGCCAAAACAAAGCTTTTCTCGTGATAAGTCTATGTTAGTTGTTCCGGTAGTGGAAAGCTAACCTCGCTCAACCTTTCTGGCTACATGTTGGCCCGCAATTGTACATGCAGTAGCAGTAACACGCTGGGACAGAGTTCTCAAATTGTGGGTGAGGACCCCTGAAAGTTCTTGAGTTCTGTGAGAATTTTTTAATTCAGTTTTTCTTTTAGGTGATAATCTAAATAAATAAAGACAAGCATATATATTCTAGATACTTCTCAAAATTTGTTCCCAAACTAGAAGCATCAGCCTGCCCTTGGGGCTCAGTTCAGACTGACGGAATAGAGCCTGCATTCCAACAAGCTCCTTAGGAGATTCTCCAGATCGGGCTGTTCAATACCATAGTCACTGGTCATGATGTGGGGCTTATTATTATTATTATTATTATTGTTATTATTATTATTATTGTTATTAGGTACTGGGGATTGAACCCAGGGGCATTCTACCTCTGAGCTACACTGCCGGCCCTGTTTAATTTTTTATTTTGAGACAGGGTCTCACTAAGTTGCTGAGGCTGGCCTTGAACCTGAGATCCTCCTGTCTCAGCCTCCCAAGTACTGGGATTACAGATGTGCACTATCACGACCAACAAAATTAAAGTTAACATAAAAATTCAGTCCCTCAGAAACCTTTGTCAGGTATCAAGTGCTCAATTCTTCTGCATGCCTATGGCTCCCCTATTAGCACAGAAATAGAGTATTTCTGGGGGGAATGGTAGCTCACACCTGTAATCCCAATACTTGGGAGGCTGAGACAGGAGGACTGTAGGTTCGAGGCTAGCATCAGCAACTTAGTGAGACCCTCAGCAACTTAGACCGTGTTTCAAAGTAAAAAATAAAAAGGGGTCACCTGGGGGCTCAGGTAGAATGCTCCTGGGTCTAATCACCAATACAGAGAGAGAGAAAATAGCACATTCCCATCATTACAAAAAGTTGTGTTGAACAGCACTGCTGAGTCTATAGCACCTGAATGGCCACCTTACTATGGTACCTATTCTGAGGGTTTGCATTGGTTTTGTGTGTACTTAATGAAGTGCAAATGACATCGTAGTGGTAGAAAGGAAGGGCACTGAAAAATTGATTCATAGGCCTTTGCAACTCAAAGAATTTGCACTGGAAGAATTAGTAGCATAGTTACAAGATGGCGGCTGTTTCATATCAATTCAGCTTTTTAAATTCATCACTTTCTAATAGTTTTTAAGTAATAAGTTTGCAATTATGCAGTGAACAATTCTTTTATAAATTACATTTTTCAAATTTTCAGGATTTGAGGGTACATTATTAAGTTAAGATAATAAATCAGTGGTCCAAAGGGTATAAAAAGATAATGCCCTGACTCAGTCTCATCAGTGTATGAATCAGCATTCAAATACATATTTCTAGTATTAAACACATCATAGGCAATTAACTTCAGCAAAACATCATCTGTCACATTAAGGCTGTTCATTTTAATTTTACTTCTAAAATTATAACTCACTACCAAGATGAGAAAGAAAAATTCTGATTACCTCTTAAAATAGATGCAGCTCTCAATAAATAAATATGCATATGAGTTCTCCAAGTCTGAATAATTAATATTACAATGCCTGTCTATTACTTTTAGTGAAACCACATGAAACAGAAAAATGTATCTATTGAAAACACATCATAATCAATTCTCTTTCTTTAAAATATAAAAGCATTTAATAAGCTAGGTGCAGTGGTGCACACCTGTAACTCCAGGAGGCGGAGATAGGAAGATCTCAGTTTCAAGGCCAGCCTCAGCAACTTAGCAAGACCCTGTCTAAAAAATAAAAAGGGCTGGTGTGTGGCTCAGAGGTAGAATGTCCCTGGGATCAACTCCCAGTACCAAAAGAAAAAAAAGTTTAATAATACAAATGATTCTGTATGTATAAAAGTCAAATACAGAAATACAGGGGGTAAAAGCTCCTCCGTTTAAGTCTTCACAATCCCACAGCTTTCCCCAGAGGTAACGGCTAAAGTTGGTGGTTTGGTATATCTTTTCAGACTTGTTTCTATACATTACTACTTTTGCATGAGTAAATTCTAAGCGAGAGTCTGTATAATGCTACAGACAGTTGTGAGCCAGTTTCCAGGAGGCCAATGATTTAATTCCCGATCACAACAGTACTATTCATTTAGTGTGCTAATCATGTTTCTCTTCTACTCTTGAGGAAGTCATTTTAAAAGGAACACACTTGACAATACTGTAAGAAGGCAGAGTTCCCAAGCTAAGTTCTAAGTCTAGGAATCACTCAGATGGCTTGTTAAAACACAGATTCCTGGACCACACCCTCAGAGATTTTTTTAATCTAATAGGTCTGAGGTAGGGGTGTGAGAATCTGCATTTTTCATACTCCAAGGTTATACTACAGTTTAAAGTGTGAGGACCACAGTTTGAGTAGCTGGGCTCTAGCAAACTCCCCCTGTACCCTTCAGGGCACTACGCTAAATTTCTACATGGAATCATTTTGAATTCCATATTTTAGTCCCTGGTCAGGGTTGCTCCCTTCAAGTAGTATTCAGATATTAAAGCAGAAGACAGCTCAGCTTCTCTTATCTCCTATCTGTCCTAATACAATTCTAATTATTGTGAGGCCCTGTTTAGAATCCCTTTCCCTCAGCAGCTTATATGAATAAAGTGGAAAGAACTGTGATGCTAGAATTGAAGGGCAGGTTGGGAGACCACAGATAAGTCATCTGACTGCTCTGCGCTTCCGTTTTCTCAAGTCTTAGTCCATTCAAGGTGCGGTGATAAGACACCATAAACTGGGGGTTTAGACACAACAGAAATTCAGTTCTTACTATTCTGGAGGTGTGGAAAGCCAAAAACAAGGTACTGGCAGATTCAGTGACTGGCGAGGACCCTTTTTCTGGCTCAAGATGGAGCCTTCTCTCTGTGTCCTTACATGGTGGAAGGCACTAGGCAGCTCTCTGTGGCTCTTTTCTAAGGACGTCATGACCCTCAGCGCCCAAAGGCCTCACCTCACCTAATACCATCATGATTGTGATTAGGTTTCAACGTATGAATTTGGCAGAGGGCAAAGATTCAGATTATAGCAATGTGAATAACAATATCTATCCTACAGAGCGGATGAAGATTAAACCAAGCAAAGTACTAAGAAAGCATCAGGTACAGCTGAGGAGCCCAGCAGGTGCAGCACGGACCCGTCGCCTCCATAGCTTTATCTCTGACCATGTCCTTGCAGTAGGAACTTGGCTGGCCAAATGAACTACTTGTCACTGACTTAGCATTAAAGTGACTTTATCTGATCTGCCTAACAGAATCCTGTCATTTTCCACATCCAACTTTAATGTCATTTTATCCTTCAGGTTTTCCTAGAGGGCAGTGGTGGTCTGTTGGAAGGAGTGTGGGCTTGGCAGGCAGAATGCGGTTGGTATCCCAGGTTAAAGATGCACCAGCCTCAGCCGGCCACGCTTGTAATCCCAGGACCTGGGAGGCTGAGACAGGAGGATTGCAGGTTTGCAGCCAACCTCAGCAACTTAGTGAGGCCCTCCGCAACTTAGTGAGACCCCGTTTCAAAAATAAAAATAAAATAGGGCTGGGGGTGTAGCTCAGAGGTAGAATAACCCTGGGTTCCATTCCCAGTACATTAAAAAAAAAAAGATACACCAGCTGCTGTGATCATGCAGAGGAGAGTTCACAAAGAAAAGGGTGGTAAGAAAAAGAAGAGAATGAGGTTGACAGTGAAAAAACAAAAAGAGCCAGGGCTTCCACTAGAAGAAGACGTGAAGGAAAAAAATATGAACAGAGGAGCTCTCGAGCTTCAAAGTAAAAGGGAGGCAGGTGTGAAAGTTGTACCAACCAGAGGGAGCCAGGAGGCCCTCACACAGGCGTGCCCATGACGAGCACTGTGTGGATGCCTCAAAACGGCACCAGTCCACATGTGTCCTTGCACAAGGACACCGCCCAACAATGGCTGTCTCCATCTACACGCCGACTGAGGCCAGCTCCTGCCTCAAAATGGCTTGTGTGGATTTCTCCTTCTTTTCTTTAAAAGCTCCCTTTGCCCCAACTCCCTTGGATGTGCCTATGGTCTGTATCAACACGTATCCTGGATTGCAATCCTCTGCCACTCCCATATAAACTCTTTGCTTTGGAGAGGCAGTCTGTCACTTATTTTAGGATAATGTGGGCATTACCTGAAAGATGTATAATGATCACATATTGGGGCCAACTAACGAGATTTCGGCTGGCTTCGAGATCTATCTCAAATTTCAGATTAAACATTGTGGTTATGAAACAATTGAAACACCAGTTTTATCTCTATTTGCAATTCATCTTAACACTCCTATCTCCATATAAATTTGAATTGTTTTGATGTTTCCTTTTAACCAGCTACAATTCTGCCTGGTTCCTTCATATCATAATAGTAAAATAGCTGGGTATGGTGGCACACACCTGTAATCCCAGTACTTGGGAGGCTGAGACAGGAGGATTGTGGGTTCGAGGAGAGCCTCAGCAAATAGTGAGCAAGTAGATGAGAATTAACCTAGAGAGACCCTGTTTCCAAATAAAAAATAAAATTGGGCTAGGGGTGTAGTTTGAAGGTAGAATGCCTCTGGGTTCAATCCCCAGTACCACACACACACACAAAAATAATAATAGTAAAATAAATTCTTTAACATGTGTTTTTTAACCTGTGTAGCATTATTTTTCTCTCTCTCTCTCTCTCTCCATATATATATATTTAGTTAGTTAGTTTTGCAGTACTGGGGATTGAACCCAGGGCATTCTACCTCCAAGCTATACCCCCAGCCCTATTTTTTATTCTTTGAGACAGGGTCTCACTAAGTCGCGGAGGGCCTCACTAAGTAGCTGAGGCTGGCCATGAACCTGTGATCCACCAGTCTCAGCCTCCCAAGTACTGGGATTACAAGCATGGGTCACCACGTCCAGCATCAAAAAATATATTTAATGCCTGAAAGCCCAGTTACTCGGGAGGCTGAGGCAGAGGATCACAAGTGCGAGGTCAGCCTGGGCAACTCAGTGAGACCTTCTCTCAAAAAATAAAAAGGGCTGGGTATAGCTCAGTGGTAAGGCACTTGCCTCTTTTGTTCTAAGGAGGCAGCTCTTCGTGGGATCCTAGACAGCTTCAGGATAGCAGCTGGTTGCCAGAAAGACTAAGCCTTGACTGGAAACCTCAAACTTCCAGTCCCACCTCACCCGACCTCCAGAGAGGGGAGAGGAGCTAAGCCCACATAAACTCCCCAGATGACAAGGCTCCGAGGACTTCTGGGCTGAGGAACACTTCCATGTGGCAGGAGCACAGAGGCTCCTGGGCTCTGGACCCTCCTAGACCGCGCCCTGCAGACTTCTTCATCAGATTTTTCATTTTATAATATCTTTTATGATAAAGCAGCAAATGTAAGTGAGGTGTTCCCTGTGTTCTGTGAGCTGTTGTAGGAAAGTACTAAACCCGAGGAGGGGGTCTGGTTCCTAGCTGGTGGGTCAGAAGTACTCAGGACTTGCAAATGCATCTGAAGGGGGACCAACTTGGGGGACTGAGCCTTAACTTGTGGGATCTGATGCTGACTCCAGGTAGTTCATGCCAGGACTGAACGGTAGGACACCAAGGTAGCATATGGAAAGTTGAGAACTAGTTGTTGGTGTGAGGAAACCCCCACATTTGGTGTCAGAAATGTAGTTAACCATATTGGAGTGTGAGTTTTCTGAAAACTAACTTTTAACTTTGCAGAAGAGATGTGACTGACAGTTTGACTCTGGTGAAAGGAGGCACTAAAAGTGGTCCATGGCAAGACCAAGCCAAGCCCCACAATGATTTTATGACTTGATCTGTGTATCTCCGTTTCACCACAACATCCCAGGACAGGGAGCAGATGCTGTCACTTTAAGAACTGAGTCACAGCTCAGACCACAGGAATCCAGCGGGAGGCAATATAAAATTACTAGCCAGAAAGGGATAAGTACAGAATGAAAGATAAACTCCTGCTTAGAGTCTGTAATTCAAAGCTCTAAAATATGAGAAATTAAATGCTAAGAAAAACCAAAAAATGTATTTTGAAGGTTAATTCACCCTGGTGAAAATAAGAATAAAAGAGTTATTTAAAACTGACTTTAACATTTCTGGCTTTCAAAAAGATAAGAAGGAGAATTGGCTTAAAAAATAAATGACTTGCTGGGCGTGGTGGCGCACGCTTGTAATCCTAGTACTTTGGGAGGCGGAGACCGGAGGATCTGGGTTCGCGGCCAGCCTCAGCTCTCTCTCTCTCTGTGTCTCTCTCCCTGTCTCTCTCTCTCTCTCTCTCTCTACTTAGTGAGGCCCTCTGCAACTTCGTGAGACCCGGTTTCAAAATAAAGCATAAAAAATAGGGCCGGGGGCGTAGCGCGGAGGTATAACGCCCCTGGGTTCAACCCCCGGTACCGCAAAAAAAAAAAAAAAAAGTGACTAAGCTGGGCTTGGTGGCACACGCTTGTAATCCCAGTACTTGGGGACCGGAGGATCCAGGTTCGCGGCCAGCCTCAGCTACTTAGTGAGTCCCTCTGTAACTTCGTGAGACCCAGTTTAAAAATAAAGGATAAAAAATAGGGCCAGGGGTGTGGCTTGGAGGTAGAATGCCCCTGGGTTCAATCCCCAGTACCGCAAAACAAAAACAAACAAAACCAAAAACAAAACAAACAAACAAAAAAATAAATGACTATAGCCAGGCGTGGTGGCGCATGACTGTAATCCCAGTTGTTGGGAGGCTGAGACAGGAGGATCTTAGGTTTGAGGACCATCTCAGCAATGTAGTGAGATTCTCATCAACCTAGAGAGAGCCTGCTTCAAAAACAAAACAAAAAGGGGGGTGTAGCTTGAAGGTAACCCCCCCCCCGGGTTCAATCCCCTGTATTACAAAAGAAAAAGTGATTAATCAGGAGTCCTGGAAATGAAAATGTACATCTGTGTACATGGTTTTTTTAAAAAAGAAGCCCCGCTTAATGGACTAGACTGGATAAAATCAACAGAAAGGAAAACTAGTGTATTGAATAATATTTCACCCAGAGACAGCTCAAAAGATATAGGAAGTTTAAAAATACAAAAAGCAGTTAATTCTATACAATGCTGGTAAAAATATAAAATGGAACACCCATTCTGGAAAACATTTGGCAGTTTCTCGGGGGTGGGGGTGGTACTGGGGATTGAACCGAGAAGCATTCTACCTCTAAGCTAAACCCCAGCCCTTTTATTTTTTATATTATTTACTTATTTACTTACTTGTGGTACTGGGGATTGAACTGAGGGGCATTCTACCGCCAAGCTACACCCCCCAAGCCTGATTTTTTAACTTTTTTTTTTTTTTTGCAGTACCAGGGATTGAACCCAGGGGCATTCTACCTCCGGGCCACACCCCCTGCCCTATTTTTATTCTTTATTTTGAAACAGGATCTCACTAAGTTGAGGAGGGCCTCACTAAGTAGATGAGGCTGGCTGCGAACCGGGATCCTCCGGTCTCAGCATCCCAAGTACTGGGATTACAAGCGTGCACCACCACGCCCGGCTAACTTTTTCTACTTTTTATTTTGAAACATGGTCCTGCTAAGTAGCTGAGGCTGGTCTCGAACCTGCGATCCTCCTGTCTCAGCTTCCTAAATACTGGGATTACAAGTGTGCACCACCATGCCCAACTTTTTTTTTTTTTTTGAAATAGGATCTTGCAGCCAGGCGTGGTGGCACACGCTTGTAATCCCAGTACTTGGGAGGCTGAGACCCGAGGATCCGGGTTTGCGGCCAGCCTCAGCTACTTAGTGAGGCCCTCTGCAACTTAGTGAGACCCTGTTTCAAAATAAAGAATAAAAACAGGGCTGGGGGTGTAGCTTGGAGGGAGAATGCCCTTGGGTTCAATCCCCAATACCACACACACACACACACACACACAAAAGAAATAGGGTCTTGCTAAGTTGCTGAGGGTCTCACTAAGTTGGTGAGGCTGGCTGTGAACCTACAATCCTGCTCGGCCTCCCAGGTATTGGGATTATAAGCGTGCACCACACCCGACTTTGGCGGTTTCTTGTAAAGTTAAGCATGCGCTCGCTTGTGACTCTGCAGTCCCACTTCTAGCTATTTTCCTTAGAGAAATGGAAACGCCCCTTCACAGTCTGCACAGATGCCATTTCATTTCCTGCCGCTAGAGTGCACGCTTTCTGAGCACAAGCGGGGACCTGCTGCTTCACAGCTGTGTCTCCAGCTCTGGAACAGAGCCTGGAATAGAGCAGGAGCTCAGTAAACACAGGTTAAACACATGCATGCAAATCTTTAAGGGGTTAAGGGAAAATAACTACCCTCCAATACTATACTAAGGGAAATTACTTAAGGCTGAAGAGAATGAAGAGCTTTTTAGACATATAGGATCATAGTTTCTTTTCCACAGATCTTTGCTAAGGAACTTCTTGAGGAAGAAGGGAACTAAACCCAAGTGGAGGCAGAATGAAAGATTACACTGTTGTGGGTTGAACGGTGCCTCCCTCCCAACGCATATGAAGTCCTAAACCTTTAGAGCCTGAGAACATGACTGTATTTTTGTTGTTGTTGTTTCTGGGGATTTAACCCAAGGGGCATTCTACCTCTGAGCTACACCCCAGCCCTTCTTTTATCTTTTATTTTGAAACAGGGTCTCACTAAGTTGCCGAGGGTCTTGCTAAGTCGCTGAGACTGGCATTGAACCTGCAATCCTGCTTTCTCAACCTCCCAAGTACTGGTGTACATCACCACGCCCAGATAACATGACTATTTTTTTTTTTTTTTTTGGTTACTAGGGATTGAACTCAGAGGCATTCTACCTACAAGCTACATCCCCCAGCCTGATTTTATTTCTTATTTGGAAACAGGGTCTTGCTAGGTTGCTGAGGGCCTCGTTAAGTTGCCAAAGACTGGTTTTGAACCTGCGAACCTCCTGTCTCAGCCTCCCAAGTACACCACCGCGCCAAGCTAACGTGACTGTCTTTTAACGAGGTTATTAAGTGAAGGCCATTAGTGTGGGCTCTAATTGAATATGACTTCTGTTCCTGTAAGAGGAAGAGATTTGTACACAGACATGTGTACCAAAGACAGACACTTACAACCCAGGGAGAAGCTCGGAAGACAGCAGTCCCGCTAACACCTCGACCTGGGCCTCTAGTCTACAGAACTGTGAGAAAATAAACTTCTATGAGGCCACCTAGACTGTGGTAATTAGTAAACAAAAGCAAAGCTATGAAATGTGTTGGCAAACTATTAACTGAAAGAAGTTTTAAATAGAATTTTTGTGTTAAATTAAAATGAGCAAAGGGTAGCAGATGTGGCTCAGGGGTAGAATGCTTGCCTGGCATGCGTGAGGCCCTGGGCTGCAGCACTGCATTCAACAACAACAAAAGTGAAAACACCAAACAAGATTACAATCAGTGGATTCTTAGAACATGTGAAGGTCCTTGTCATGTTTAGCAGGAGGAAAAATAATGAAAAACTTGAGACTTTATTAGAATAGTTATAATTGCGTATTGCAGTATAGTTGATAGTACAGTATGTGTATAATTTCTAAAGTGGTAGGGAAATTAATAGAACAAACTTTTTCAAGGAAAGTGGAAAAAAGGAAAAAAAGAAAAAATCCAACAATAAAAAAAAAACTGTAGAAAGCTTAGAAAAAAAAGAGAGGCAAACAAATGAGCAAAAACCACTGTGGAAAATAGAAAAAATATGTACCCACAATCCCTCCACCCCCGAATTTTTATGCCAGCCTTTGTGTAGATGGCTAAGCTCATATAATCATATGGTCAACTGAGAACTGACCATCAACATTTGTGTGTGTGTGTGTGTGTGTGTGTGTGTGTGTGTGTGGTACTGGGGATTGAGCCCAGGGGCATTCTACCTCCGAGCTACACCCCCAGCCCTATTTTTTAGTCTTTATTTTGAAACAGGGTCTCACTAAGTTGCGGAGTACCTCACTAAGTAGCTGAGGCTGGCCATGAACCTGCAATCCTGTCTCAGCCTCCCAAGTACTGGGATTACAAGCGTGCGCCACCACGCCCGGCTACCATTAACATTTTGTAAGCATTTTCCCACCTCATTAAAATGTTTTCATAAACAAAACAGCTCTCCCACATCTTAGTCTATGGACGTAACAGAATTTACTATTTACCTTTTGATGGACGTTTCCACTTTACTCACTATATCTAACTTCATTTTTTCTCACCAAAAAGAATGCATACTCATTTGAGAGAATTTATAAATCACAAACTTGTAAAAAGGAGAAAATAAACACCAGTATAACACCATCATCTGTAATTATCAGTTAACGCCTATGCATATCTTCCAGTTTATTTTCTATTGTGTTAAATTTTTCACCATTACAGCTAAGTTCATTCAAAACATCTCTGCACATAAATCCCTGGTTGCATTTTTATCTTTTTAGGTTAGATGGTAGGATGATTGATCACAAAGTATTAACAGTTCTAAGATCCTGACAATGTAGTATCATGCTTCTTTTAGGAATTTTCTTTTTAATGTTTTCTCAATACAACCCCAGATTAGTAGTCCAAACTCAAGCAAATCTTCATAAAAGTCCAGGATCAAACAGTCACACACACACTTGGGCGTCTTTGGAGCATCAAGCCTCGCTCTTGGAACCTCAGCTCTATGAAATGACACCACTAATGGCCAGTCATTTTAAACAAGAGGGCCAATGGACTTATCCTAAACAGCCAGTAGTCCAGAAAATCACCTGCTAGGTAGCACCAGCAGTTACAGCTGTCACTAAGGCCTAGTGATTCCACTTCATACAAACCTCTCATGTTCCTTCTCTCCAATCCTAATGGAACAGCTTCCTAACTGGCTTCTTCCACCAATTCATTCCAAGGTTAAATCTATTCCAATCTTCTAGCATCCCAAGTACTAGAATTACAGGAGTGTGCACCTCACATGGCTCATTTTTTATTTTATTTTATTATTTTATTTTGCGGTACTGGGGATTGAACCCAGGGGCATTCTACCTCCGAGCTACACCCCTAGCCCGATTATTTTTATTCTTTATTTTGAAACAGGGTCTCACTAAGTTGCGGAGGGCCTCACTAAGTAGCTGAGGCTGGCCACGAACCTGGATCCTCGGGTCTTAGCCTCCCAAGTACTGGGATTACAAACGTGTACCACCATGCCCGGCTTATTTTTTATTTTTGAAAAAGGGCTTTGCTAAGTTGCTGAGGGCCTCACTAAGTTGTCAAGGCTGGCCTCAAACCTGTGATCTTCCTGTATCAGCCTCCCAAGTACTGGGATTACAGGCTCATGCCACCATACCTGGCTCTCCATTTCTACTGTTAATCCTGTGGTCCAGAACACCACCATCTATTGTTCCAGTTTCCAAACTGGTTTACTTCCACCCTTGCTCCTTGCTCTTCTCCAGGGCACTCTCCTCAAAGCAACAAAAGTGATCTCTTAAATGTAAATAGAAGCACTCCATTCCTCAGCTTAAAATCCTTCAATGACTCCTAACAAAATAAAATCTGATCATGGCTGCTGTGGTTTGCATATGATTTGTCCCCCTGAAAATCATGCTGGGGTTTCATCCCCACCGTTGGAAACTTGATCTGACAATGGTATTTGGAGGTGGGCCTTTGGGAGGACTAAAGTCACTCAGATGGAGCCCCCACAATTGACTCTTGGTGGCTTTATATGAAGAGGGAGAGACCAGAGGACCTGCATGCCCCCACTCTTGCCATGGATTACCTCAGGACTTACCAGCTGGAAAGCCATCACTAGATTCAGCCCGTCAATCTTGGACCTCCAAAACCATGGACTAAAATAAACCTCTTTTCCTTAAAATTTACAGTGTGTGGCATGTTGCTATTAGCAACAATAAATGGACCAAAACAATAACCAATGAGATGCCACATGGCTCAGACACTGGGGGGGGGGGATACTGGGGATTGAACCCAGGGATATTCTGTCTCTGAGCTACATCCCCAGCCCTATTTTATTTTTTAGTTTGAAACAGGGTCTCATTAAGTTGTGGAGGGCCTTGCTAAGTTGCTGAGGCTGGCCTCGACCCTACGATCCTCCTGTGTCAGTCTCCCAAGTCAGATACTGCTTCTTGGGCCAATCTCATCTCATCCCCTTTTTTTCTTGCTTGTTTTTCTCTGGTCCTACTGGTCCTCCCTTAAGTTGTAGAACATGACAAGTTTCTCAGACTCCAGGGGTATAGCACATGCCATTATCTGTCTAGAATGTTCATTTCCTCTTCTCTGTATAGCTTAGAGCTTAATAATATGCAGACTCATATATAATCTTCATAGCAACTATATGAAGTTTATACTAGTATTTCCCATTCTTTGCATTCAAATGTATTTATATATCACTTGATTTATTTAAAAAAGTAGATCAGCACCGAGAAGGAGGAGGTGATGGGGCTGTGCATAGGGGAGGTAAGTAGTTGAATGATGACACAAGGAGTGACTCCAAATTTGCATATACCGGAACTGAAATGCGCACTGTTGCTGAAAAGGTTGACACCATCAGAATTGTCCACATTCATTCTGTCATCATCTTGCGACGTTCTGATAAGAGGAGGGACCGAGTAGAAATTTCTCCTGAGCAGCTGTCTGCAGCCTCAAGAGAGACGGAGATATCCTTGTGGATCTTTGGAGCCTTGTTGCTCTGTTCACTGCAGTCATCCTGCTTTTGTGTAGCAGTGAACAACCTCCTACAGACTGCATTTCATAAACATGCACATCTGTAGGATCAGGTCCTAGAGATGTTCGTACACAAGCCATGTACCAGATGATGGATCAAGGCTTTGTAGGACTTATTTTTTCCTGTTTCATAGAGGATAAAAACACAAAGACTGGACGGGTACTCTACACTTGCTTCCAATCCATACAGGCCCAAAAGAGCTCAGAGTCCCCTTGTGGTCCCTGAGACTTCTGGAGCTCCAGCCAGCACACGTCCATTGAGGGCCAGAAGGAAGAGGAAAGGTATGAGAGAATTGAAATTCCAATCCATATTGTACCTCATGTCACCATTGGGAAATTGTGCCTTGAATCAGCAGTAGAGCTGCCCAAGATCCTGTGCCAGGAGGAGGAGGATGCATATAGGAGGATTCACAGTCTTACACATCTGGACTCAGTAACTAAAATCCATAATGGCTCAGTGTTTACCAAGAATCTTTGCAGTCAGATGTCAGCAGTCAGCGGACCACTCCTACAGTGGTTGGAGGAAAGACTGGAGCAAAACCAGCAGCATTTGCAGGAGTTGCAACAAGAAAAGGAAGAGCTTATGCAAGAACTTTCTTCCCTAGAATAAAGCAGGAAGCAAAAATGAGGACAGATGAAAATACCCAATGTAAAATTAATTAAGCTTAATCAAGTTTGGTGAAGAAACAGTTGGAGGACTCACATTACCTGACTTTGACTTAATATAAAGCTACAGTAATCAAGATGGTATAGTATTGGCAGAGGGAGAGATGCATAGATCAATGGAAAAGAAGAAAGAACCCAAAAACAGACTCACATAAATATGCCAAATTAAGTTGACAAAGTACAAAAGCAATTCAATGGTGATATCAAGCTAAAGCAAAAAAAAAAAAAAAAACAAGAACTTCAACCTAAACCTCACCAAAAGTTTCTATACAAGTTACCTTAAAATGTATCATGGATTTAAATGTAAGATGTAAAACCATAAAACTTTTAGAAAAATAATCAAAGAAAAATCTTTAGGAGACAAGTTCATAGACTTCACCTCAAAAGCATAATTCATAAGAAAAGAAATTTGATACATTGGACTTCATTAAAATTAAAACTTTTACTTTGTGAAAATTTTAAAGAAGAGGAAGAGACCAGCTACCAATTGAAATTATTTGCAAACCATATAGTATCTGATCAATGTAGAATACATAGTGTGGTCAAAACTCAACAATAAAAACAATCCAGTTAGAAAATGAGAAAAAGACATGAATAAACATTTCACCGAAGAGGATATATGGATGCAATTACAGGAAAAAATGTTGAACTTCATAAGTCATCAGAGAATGTAAATTAAAACCACAATGAAATATGATTTACACATTTATCTTGAAGGTTAAAGA
>PVJS01046905.1:0-15634 GCA_004027185.1 Glis glis
AAAAAAAAAAAAAAAAAAAGATAAAGAAAAGAAAAAAGCAAGTATATGCCTTGCTTCTTTAATTAGACTAATGGCTTTTCCAGGGCAGCAAAGCTGCCCTATTCATTATGATCGCCACTACCCACATGTGGCTCTTTAAATTTAGGCAAATTAAGATACAATGAATTAAAATTTCAGTTTCCTTTTTTTTTTTTTGCAGTACTGGAGATGGAACCCAGGGGCATTCTACCTCTGAGCTACACCCCCCAGCCCTATTTTTTATTCTTTATTTTGAAACAGGGTCTCACTGAGTTGCAGAGGGCCTCACTACATAGCTGAGGCTGGCAGCGAAAACGGATCCTCCGGTCTCAGCCTCCCAAGTACTGGGATTACAAACGCCTGGCAAATATCAGTTTCTTAATCACATCAAGCACACTTCAAGTGCTCACTAGACACATGTGTGTTGGACAGTGCAGATAGAGAACATTTCTAGTAATATTTTCTACTAGGTCAGAGTCAAAAAGAGTCTGCTATGGCTGTCACAGCTTCAGCGACCTTCTTATGCATTCTCCCTATAGACATTGCTGGCTCTGATCTTAAATATGTTTCCTGAGCACAACAATGATTGATTTTACTTTTAAACTTAGATTCCTATTTCCAGCAAAAATAAGGAGCTCAGAAAAAAAAGAGATTACATGTTTCCCTATAGAAATAAGCCTATGATATTTTAATAAAATTCACTAGACAAACAGAATTACACTCCCAGAAGTTTGTTTAGGAACCCCTCTAGATTTCAATAAAGGGCATTTTAAAGCAAAAAATAAAATTTATATTTATAATCTCATAAGCTATTTCAGCACTAATTTTAAATATTCATAACTCAAGATCATACAGAATCATTCTCTTGAAGAATAAAACAGAAAGGCAGCGGTGTCTTTTCATATAAAATGTACGTGACAGAAAAGATAGAAAACAGGAGTTTTTTTTTCAGTTTGGGAACAGTTAGGTTTGGTCTGTACTGTTCCATTCATTTCCTAACCAGTGAAATTTTGTGTTTCAGAGGACAACACCCATTAAACAGCATGTGTGTGTGTGTCCAAGGGTTTGTTTAACTTAAAGAGACACAGTATCTACAAGTTTTCTAAACAAAAATGGCCGGTTCAAAGTTCTCAGGCCAGCAGCGTGTCAGGTGAGCCAATCAGGGTAACTTTGGTGAGGCTCTGTTAAAATTTCAAAGGTTACCATGCGTGGGCTTCAGAATTTGTTTACAGAGGCCGTGATAACCTTGCCTCTCTTTTAGCAGAAGTACAGTTTTATTAATCTGAGATCCACCATCCACATTTTAATCATTAATGTTTACCTTGAGGTTGAGGTAACCACATAATTCTACTTCAGGTTATTTGGTTCTTAATGGATAACTGTATTTTATGTTCATTTTCTCCTTGCTCTACCATTTTAAAGTATTCTTTTTACAATTTAATTTTAATTCAGTTTATTCAACTCAATGTAAGATGGCCTAATACAGTTAATAGAGATCTTTAGGGATTTCCCATAAACAACAGGATTAGGCTTGTGACTTGATTGCTAAACTCAAGTTTAGGCTTTTTATTGTTTAGTTTCTTAGTTGCAGAAGTACAAAAGGATCTTAATACAAATAGACCCTAGATACTTCACATTTAATTGAAGAGGTCTCTTGTACATTACTTAACAAAGACTGATCCTTCAAAGAACACATATCAAAGATAACTGGTTGAAGTTGAACTTCATCCAACTCATTTAAAAGGTATTTAATTTATAAGAACGTATTCTCAATAAGCATCTTCAAGTTTCTCATTCATGCTTCCCTTGCCCATTTTTTTTCTCTGATAAATTCTCAGTTTGCTTTTATGGGTATAACCAAACCACAATTGTTTGGTAAGTGTTATCTGGTTTCATCCTTTCTCCTACCATAAAAGTAAAAATTATTTTTTTTTTGCAGATGTGTCTCTGACAACATTTTATTTGACATTTATATTTAACATGTGGCTTTCTTAGATAGTAGTTTCCTTTGGGCAGTAGTAGGTAAAATTTCCCACTCTTGCATGGATTATCTTTTTTTTTTTTTGGTGCTGGGGATTGAACCCAGGGATTTTCTACCTCTAAACTACACTCCCAGCCCTATTTTATTTATTTATTTATTTATTTATTTATTTATTTATTTATTTTTGTGGTACTGAGGATTGAACCCAGGGGCATTCTACCTCTGAGCTACACCCCCAGCTCTATTTTTATTCTTTATTTTGAAACAGGGTCTCACTAAGTTGCGGTGGCTGGCCATGAACCCGGATCCTCCGGTCTCAGCCTCCCAAGTACTGGGATTACTGGCTTATTTTTTTATTTTTGAAACAGGGTCTCGCTAAATTCTGAGGGACTTGCTAAGTTGCTGAGGCTAGGTTTGAACCTGTAATCCTCCTGTCTCAGCCTCCCAATGCTGGAATTACAGGCATGTACCACCACTCCTGGCTTTTCTATTATCTAAGTGTTTAAAGTGAAAACTAGGATAATGGAAGGCTACTAGACTGCAACTTAGAAGAACCAGGTTTTCATCCTGGCTCCAGTACTTATTAGTGTTTGAACCTTGGACAAGTTTGTTTTTCTTTCTGGGCTTTCTTTATTGTCTTCTAATGTTGCTAAAATTGTACTTAACATTGTATAAGTAATTTTGTTGTATAGGTATATGATATTACTATAATTCTTGTAAGGTCCTGGGATAAAAGACTTGTGCCTGTTCAATTAAGTTAGAAAAATTATATTTTGAACAAAAATACTCATGGACAAACAAATGTTTTTTTTTCCTTTGTGGGTTTAAATGGAAAGGCTTAAAATGTATAACATTGTCACATTCAATTACATTTTTAACTAATAAAATAAAATTACATAAGAATAAATTTGTCTCAGAAGATATAGATGGTGGTTTGCCATATATAGGAATTGAACCATTTGACTCTGAAAGCTATAAATTGTTTGATTAAAATGCTTGGAGTAATAGTGCTTTCTATTAAATGTACTTATTTTATAAGAAGAAGAAAATTGGCTACTTTTCTAAAAAATAATTTAAACATTTTTCGTTATTAATTTGGGAAACATTTGTTGGTCTTATACTCATGTATTCATTCGTTTAAGAAATACTTAGTGAATTGTCCATTATCTTACCCATTGGGGTAGAATGAGCATCAAGATGGATAAAGTCTCAATCCTCAAAGAGCCTACAGTCTTAGAGTGAGACATGCTTTGTAATAGGTCTATTGAAGGCCTTCAAAAGGCTATATTAAAAGTTAGATGAGATTCAGACTATAATAAGGATGATTAAGAGATCTGAATTCTTCATATATAATTTTCAAATATAATGTTCGATGAGATTTCAGGGTTATAATACTATTTTTTCCAAAGATGTGTGAATTTTAACCATAGTGTCAAATTTGCAATGTCAGGAGTTCTGAGTCTTGTTTCTTTATGGAACTCTGACAACACACATGTTTGTTCAGTCCTGTCCTATGCCTCTGGTTAATGTTTAGGGAAGCTGAAAGAGTTCCATGAGTCTGAAATAATCAATGTTCACCGTATGGATAAAGTATATGGGCTCTGTGACTCTGGCATGCAGCAGAGTGAATGGTTAAGAGCAGTAATTTTGGGGCCAAACTGCCTGAGTATGCATCCTGACCCCACTATTTGCTAGCTGTGCAGGCGCAAACAAATGAAACGACTTAACTTGAGGCTTCAGGCTTTTCATCTGTTAAATGGGCATGATAATAGTACTACTTTTGTTGTAAGGATTAACTATGTGTATATATGTAAAGTGCTTAGAACTTTTGGGGAGTAAAGACTCATTTCCTCTGCCTTATGCTGCACAGGCCTGACTCCAAGGAACATTTTAGTTTTCAGACATGGGGGGGATCTATATTTTAAAATAGTTTCAGAGGAATCAAAATTATGGAAAAGACCTGATGCATCATCCGGCTCACTCTTCATTTTCTAGAGAAGGAAGTCAAGACCTACAGAAGTTGAGTTACTTGTGCAATATCACTTTAAATAATCTATTAGGTAGGCAAACCCAATCTAGTTCAGTAGTGATGGTCAGCGTAATCCAGCCAGGATCATGAAATATCCAGATTATTTGAGAAACATTGGATTACAAAGGCCCACCAAGTTAAACTGAGGTCTGAGCTTTGACTTACCGAAGGCTACAAAGGGGATAAGAAAACTCAAGGTGGAGCTTCTTGACTTGAATATACCATGATCTGAACAACCCCATGTGCACCATACCGGAGGAAGCACACACAGAAAGGCAGTCATAACTGTGTTGTTTTAAGGGAGGGCTATTACTTACAGGGAACATTTCTATATAGGCATTTTTAATTTTTCCTATAAAGATTTTGTTATCTGTAGTTCTTTGTCGCGGTCAATTGAATGTTGTCCACCTCTGACAATGAGTTTATTTTATGTCACTCTTTTATGTCATACCTTTATGTCACATGCTCAATGACATATTATGATGGCAGACAAGGATCTGTCTTCCAAGATAAAGACAGATAAAGTAATTGCCTATGTAATATTCAAAGTTTTGATGATTTTCCAGCAACTCTAAAGATTCTTTGTATACACAAAATTTTCAATGTGCTGAGGCATATATTTTATTTATTTATTTTTTGTGGTACTGGGGATTGAACCCAGGGGCATTCTACCTCTGGGCTACACCCCTAGCCCTATTTTTTATTCTTTATTTTGAAACAGGGTCTCACTAGTTTGCAGAGGGCCTCACTAATTAGCTGAGGCTGGCCGTGAACCCGGATCCTCTGGTCTCAGCCTCCCAAGTACTGGGATTACAAGCGTGCGCCACCACACCCAGCTTGAGGCATACATTTTAATGGAGGATGTTGGGATATGAAGTGAGTCACTCCCTTCTCTTATTCCCTGGTCAAATATTATATGCCAGCCAGATACCTAGGAGTCTAGCCAGTCTCATATACATTTCAACATTGCTTTGTAGGTTTCTAGTTTGCATGGCTTTTTCCAGTAACTTATTACTGTGGTAATTCAGAAAGTTACAGTAGATCATATTAAGGGTCTACTTATTGTCTATTCTCTCATATATTTCAATCTTTAAAAGGATATTTAATGTGGAGGGATTATTGTGATCAGGTCTGATGAATGAGCTCTGATCTATTTCTGCTTCGCCTGACTCTTTAGTTATTTGACTGGCATCACATGTCTCTTGATTTGTTTTTCCAAGCTCTCAGAATATCACCTTTTGTTTGAATTTGAATCAAATTGAATTAAATTCTTTTAGAGCATGTGGTGAATAAATTGTCTTTATAATTTCTTTGTTGGAACAGCAAGCTTGCTGTGGTATGTGCTTATAAACACATAATTTGCCGTAATTTATTTTAAGAATTCCTTAAGTTGAGACCAGACCATCAGAATACAGTAATCTATGAATCTGATGTTTATTTAGAATTGATAGAGTATATGAGAAAGTAAATATGATCTCTAAGGTTTTAAAATCAGCCGATCAATTTGATAGCAATTGTTAAATTGGAATAATTTGTTATTTGAAGCAGTCAACATCTCTTTTGCCAGAAAAAGTTAAGTCTATTAATTTCCAAAGAACCGGGCCATTTAGATTCATATTCTTTGCATTTAGCTGATGAGCACAAAGAATCCTGTTGGATGGAAATAAATGCTGATTTCAAAAGATGACCTTTAAAATACCACAGTCCCCTAATCTAAGATACACACTTGTTTTATCATTTTAACATTTCTAAATTAAAAAGTTCTTGCAATTGATTTTTTAACATTATCTTTCTTTTTTCTTTTTTCCTCTCCTCCCAACAGTTTGCTAAATTGGTGCTATAACTGATGGTATATTAAAATTGAAGAATAATGTAAATCTAATGGAGTATGAAACGGTCAGTTTGCATTTCATTTCACCTTCATGAAAGATACTTAGTTAAAAAGACAAATTGTGTAGCTATTCCCATGGATTTTCAAACCAATGGAATTTCACTAGCCTTTCTTGTTTCCCAAGATTTTTAGAAAGCATAGAAATCTAGTAGTATAATTACATGTTCCCATAATCTTTACACACATTGGATTTTATGACAACATGTTAAAAGCTACATGTTGAGAAGATTTATTGTTGGCTTTATTCAGCAGTTGTGCAGTTGGGAACAGGCATTTTGTGTTTACCTTTAGCACAATTCCTGGCACACTGCAGGCTCTCATAAAAATTTGTGGAATATTTGACTAAAACAATGAATTCTTCAAAGGAGCATAATGTATTTTAAAACGAGCTCAAGGTTTCTCTAAAAATCTTTACTAGGATATTTGATTAAATTCTATGACTGTACTTAACAGTGGAATAAAAACAGAATATGTAGCAATTCTAGTTAGCAGATTAATAAAATGTTTTATAAATAATAGAAAAGCGCTGTGAATAATTAACCTATTTGAATGCTTTTCCCCAATTATATGTGAAATGTTGGGTCCTTACATGTATCATAAATTTGTGAAACCTCTGGGATTTGCTAAAATTTAGGAGGGTATGTAGATGAACTCCCCAAATATGTCTAGATTCATATTTTTTTACATGTGGATGTTTTGTTCCATCACTGTTGAAAACACTATCTTTTCTCCACTGTATTTATTTTACACCTTTGTCAAAGATCAGCTGACTATATTTATGTGGGTCTGTTTCTGGGCTCTCTACTCTGTTCCTTTGATCTATTTGCCTATACTTCATTGTCTGGGTTACTGTAGCTTATAGTAAGTCTTGAAGTTGGGTGGCGTCAGTTCTCTGACTTTGTTCAATATTATATTAGCCATTCTGGATCTTTTGCCTCTCCATATAAACTTTAGATTCAGTTTGTTAATACCTACTAAATAACTCAGTGCAATATTTGTTGTGATAACATCGAATCTATTAATCAACTTGGGAAGAACTAACATCAGGACAATGTCAAGTTTTTCTGTCCACTAACATGGAATATCTGTCCATTTACTTAGTTCTTTGGTTTCTTTAATAAGTTTTGAGGCTGGGCGTGGTGGCGCACGCTTGTAATCCCAGTACTTTTGGAGGCGGAGACCGGAGGATCTGGGTTCGCGGCCAGCCTCAGCTCTCTCTCTCTCTCTCTACTTAGGCCCTCCTCAACTTTGTGAGACCCGGTTTCAAAATAAAGTATAAAAAATAGGGGCCGGGGGTGTAGCGCGGAGGTAGAATGCCCCTGGGTTCAATCCCCGGTACCACACACACACACAAAAATAAGTTTTGTAGTTTATAAAAAACTACAAAAGTCTTATACAGAATTCCATAGATTTATATCTAAGAATTTATTTTTTTAGGGGGTGCTAATGTAAATGGCATTGTGCTTTTAACTTCAAATTCTACTTATTCTTTGTTGGTATATAAGAAAGCAATCACCCTTTGTTTAATAACCTTGTATCCTGAATGCTTGTTATAACTGCAACAAAACATTTCAGATTTTCTATATGGGCCATCATGATCATCGCATCTGTGGAGAAATTTTCAACTTGTCACATGCCTGGTATTTTCTAGGCACTTTAGATGTATTAAATCACTGACTCTTCAAAACAAATTCATGTCTTCAATTTGTCGTTGAGGAAATGGAGGCACAAAAAAGTTAATTAGTTGATGGCAGAGGGAGGACTGCACCCAGGCAGCCTGATTCTTAGTCCCTTCTCTATCTGAATATAGAAGTGGCAGTGTCAGGGCCACATGTTCTCTTGTCCATCATGAGTTTTTGACAGTGGATTAGAGGGGGAAAAATTCTCTAAACCGAGCTTAATGTATCTAGAATCACCTTTCTAATTTTTGTGAAATACAGTACCCATTGTAATGTTTTAGGATTTTTTTCACATTGGAAGAAGTAAAGTGAGATTTTCCCAGGTATTATAGAAAACTGACATAATCTCTAATGTTACCTCACTACATTGTCACTTACAAATGCCTCTCCACTGACCTGTTAAAAATGAGTTCCTTAAGAAACCCCAGTGGAGTGAGGAAGGTGGTCTAGGGAAGGGTGGGGGGAGGAGGGAGAATGAATGAAGGAAACACTTCCATTGATGTTATGTAGCTATGTGAAATTACCAATGCCAATCTCAATATCATGTATGGGGAAGAGGAGGGAGTGGGGGAGAAGCTCACCAAGTGCTGTTTGCATGTATGTCCTTATTACTCTGAACTACATTATGATGTGAGACTCCAATGCACCAGTTAAAACAAAAAAAAGGGGCTCCTTAGCTGGTGGCACATACCTATGATCCCAGTACTTGGGAGGCTGAGACAGGAGAATGGAAGGTTTGAGGTCAGTCCCAGCAACCTAGCAACGACCTCAGCAACTTAGCCAGACCCTGTTTCAAAATAAAAATAAAATAAAATAGGGCTGGGGGTGTAGCTCAGAGGCAGGATGTCCCTGGGTTCAATTTCCAGCACCACGAGAAAAATTTAAAAAAGGCTTTGTAGGACATGTGAGATCTAACAATAAAACATTTTTTTGCTATTACTCCAAATGAGATCATTGTCATATTTAAGTTAATGAACGTTTTGTGGAGTTTATCACCAGAGCTTTTCAGAGCTATAAACTGTCACCCACATTTGAGAATGAGGGGACTTGTTTGTTGGCCCTCTGTCTGTGCGGTCTCCCAGTTGATCCATGAGTCCACAGAACGCTGGACTCAGCATTTCTCCTTCTCCAGAGCCCAGCTGGTCCTTGGAAGGTGTTTTTGTGTGTGGACTTTCTGTAATTCATTTGCCCAGAGTATACTTTCCAATGGACATAGTTCAGTCTTTGTCGATTAGGGCTGTAGAATGTTTGCCAACTCCCTGGACTTTGCAAATTGTCTGTGGTAAAGGATTACAGTGTAAATATCAGGTCAGTGGCCCTCAGTAGCAAATGGGCTGATATTACAGTTTTTAAATGTTTAAATGAATTTATTCTTTAATACACTGAAACATTTCTACAAGAAACCTTTCTATGTTTATTTTTGTACATACAAGGCATCAACTATGGTCAGAGGTGATTCTGAAGTTTAAGGTGTTGAATATTTCTATACAAAACGATTTCTAAGGCAACAATGGAATTTCCGACTCTGCTCACAATGCATGTGCCAAACTCTGTTTATACTCAGCATGCATTCATTTAATCCTCGTATCTAACCTATGAATTAATATTATCCCTAATTATCATGAGAGAAAATCAAGGCACAGAGTGTTGAAGTAACTTGCCCAATTCCACACAGTAGCAGAGCTGACATTTAAACTTGGGAAGTCTATTACTTTAAACCACCTCATAATAATATCTCATATAGTATATAGAACAGACACTAGATACCCATTTGAATGAACTCTGAATAAACAAGAAATAAATAAAAATGTGCAGGAGCAGCTCTATGGAGTGACTGCGTGTCTTACCCAGAGAACCTCTGGGTAACTATTGCTCACGTCCACGAGCACCTTGTTTTTTCTGGTTGCTGTCTTCATCTGGCTTGCATTGTATTTACCATTCCATGCCGCTGTGCTTCTGCTTAATCCAGCAGTTTTGTATTTGAGCAACCATCTGTCTTCAAACAAATTCCACAGATAGCTCATCTAACCTTAGCTTGAAAGATGACCATTGGCACAGCTAAAGTGAAAACAAATTCAAACCAAATCTCCTGAGGCAGAACAAGATGGTGTGGCTTAAAAGAATTTTCTTTTTTTTTTTTTTTTTTTGCGGTACTGGGGATTGAACCCAGGGGCATTCTACCTCCAGGCTACACCCCCAGCTCTATCTTTTATTCTTCATTTTGAAACAGGGTCTCACTAAGTAGCTGAGGCTGGCTGTGAACCCGGATCCTCTGGTCTCAGCCTCCCAAGTACTGGGATTACAGGCTTGTGCCACCACACCTGGCTAAAGGATTTTGTTTCTAGATTTTGAAGAGTATTCTTTCTCTATGTCTCCTAGCAGTGTAACCATGGCAAAGCAACAATTGAAAAGAGTATTAGTAAAAATATTATAAAATAAAGTAATAAAGTTTTGCATGAGTTTTTCTTTTTTCAGCACCGGGGCCTTGCACATGCTAGGCAATTACTGTAACACTGTGCTGCACTCCAGGCCTTTTTTTTTTCTTTTTTTTTGAGACAAGATCTTGCTAAGTTACTGAGGTTGGTCTTGAACTTGTGACCCTCCTGCCTCAGCCTCCAGAGTAGCTGAGATTACAGGTGTGTGTCACACACCTGGCATAACTGATCTTAAAATAGAAAAGTGATATGAAATAGTGGATTCCATTTTATATCTATTATGAGAATCCATCCCTTCTCCCTACTCTCCCTATCCCTTGATGACTACAATTCTATTCTCAAATTCAAGATATCAAGTTTTTTAGATTCTACATGTGAGTGAGATCATGCAGTACTTGTCTTTCTGTGTCTGGCTTATTTCATTTCACATAGTGGCCTCCAGTTCTATTCATGTTATCCCCAAACACAGGATTTGATTCTTTTTAATGTGTGAATGGATTACTATCCATTGAGTCACAGATACTTTCAGCGTCTCATTCCTAAAATTGACCACCACACTGGATGGAAACTGTTCATTCATTCATTCATTCATTCATTCAACAAATATTGAAATAATCATGGGTACTTTTAAAGCTTTAAATTTATTTTTAACTGATACATAAAAACATAAAAATTATACATGTTAATGGGAGACCATGTGATGTTTTGATATAGATTTACATTGTATCCTATTTAAATTAGGTTAAACACATGCAATCGCAAACATTTAGCATTTCCTTATGATGAAAACTTTTTTATTTTTTGGTAGTACTGGAGATTGAACCTAGAGGCATCCTACCTCCAAGCTACACCTCCAGCCCTTTTTTATTTTTTGTTTTGAAACAGGGTCTGGCTAGCTTGCTGAGGGTCTTGCTATATTGCTGAGGCTGGTCTCCAACCTGCAATCCTCTTCTCTCAGCCTCCCAAGAACTGGGACTACAGGTGTGCTCCACCAGGCCCAGCTTGACAAAGAGTTCTAAAATACTTTCTTCTAAATTTTTAAAACATGTAGTACATTATCATTATCTATTGTCACCCTATTATGCAATAGTACACTAGACCTTCTTGTTCCTATCTAACTGTACTTAGTACCCATTGATTGACCTCTTCGCAGCCATCCCTTTTCCCTACTTTCCCCATCACCTGATAACCGCCATTCTACTCTCAACTTCCATGAGATCAACATTTTCAGATTCTACATATGAGTGAGATCATGTAGTACCTGTTTTTCTGTGTGGCTTATTTCATTTCATGTAATGCCCTTCCATTCATGTTGTCCTCAAAGACAGGATTTTATTCTTCTTAACAGATGAATAGAATTCCACTGAGTCACAGACACTTTTGTGCCTCATTCCCACTGTGTTTGCCAGTGTCTGTTTTCCTCTTCAGCTTGTGCTTCCCCCCTACCAACTGGTACAGTCAGTAAGACTACCTGTCCTACAGCTATAGCCAGTACCTTTGTACCGGAAAGGTGCAAAGCCAGGCCTCTGGACACTTAGAGAAACTACTTGAGAAGAACAAAGTACAAGACAGAAAGGGGACATACTCATGCCAGCTTCTGAAAAGCAAACATCCCCTCCCAATAACACTGGATGAAGCTTTGCCAACATAACACTTTTGAGGGACTATTGGAGAATGACTGCCCTCATTTTTTTTTCAGTATTGGGGATTGAACCCAGGGTCTCATGCATGCCAGGCAAGTGCTGTACAACTGAAATACACTCATTTTTTTAAAGTATCATAAATTATATACCTGTGTCCTTCTGACCTAAGGTTGCCTGAGTTTATAATCCCTGCTCCATGTCTCACTAGTTGCTGACCTGGGGCAAGTTAGCTAATCTCTGTTACTTGCCTTAACTTGGTTTCCTCAATTGTAAAATGGGATAATAACAATGTTGTGCTAAAATTCAGTTTTCAGAGGAACAAATGTGCTTAATGCTCATAAAGTGCTGCTGAGAACAGGGGCTGGCACAACATAGGCATTTTCTACATGTTTACTAAGGAAGCAGCTCCTGTTGACCTTTTCCTCCAAACACTCTCAAGGTTTCAGTAGTTAGTAGATTTCTAATCAAATGGCAATGCCCTTGAGGTTTTACTTAGTGTTTGCAGCTTTATTATCAATTAGTGAAAACTTTTTATTAATATTATTTGCAGTTATTTGGATAATAAATGCATGGAATTTTATTAGACTTTCATGGATATTAAGAGGCTGGTGAACACCAGACTGGATGGAAACTGTTTATTCATTTGTTCACTCAACAGATATTTATGGAGCATCTACTACATGCCAGAAATGTATACCATTACTGATGTGAATTTTTAGATTGCTAGAAATAAAGACTTAACAACCTTCATTTTTTTACTTATTTAATTTCACAGGTTTAAAGATTATTCACTATGTGGTAGTATGTGTCTAGTATACAACAAATAGGACAAATGTTTACTCTTATAAAATAATTATAATGTAATAAGCCATATAAACTCAAGAGATATGACTAAGAATGAAAACAAGTAATAGAGAACATCAGAAAAGAGTGAGAACAAAGTAAGGCTGGAGGAGAGATGGTGTGGGGCATGCTCTGAAAACGGGAGGATGTAGAAAGAAAGCAGGGGGAAGATGGACCAGGAAGCAGAGTCTTTGGTCTGGAAATGAGCATGTCATGCGGAGGAAGAGGGAGATGACCTCACAGCACCTTATACATCTTCTTACTCAATATGATATTTTATACTTTGTTGATTTGCAAAAAATATTACAAACAAATATGACTGAGAGTCGGGCATAGTGGTGCATACCTCTAATCCCAGCACTTGGGAGACTGAAACAGGAGGATCACAGGTTTGAGGCCAACCTCAGCAACTTAGCGAGATGCTGTTTCAGGAAATAAAAAATAAAAAGGACTGGGGATGTGGCTTGGAGGTAGAACACCCCTGGGTTCAATTCTTAGTGCCCCCCTCCATAAAAAGTTTGAGAGCTGGGCGTGGTGGCGCACGCTTGTAATCCTAGTACTTGGGAGGCTGAGATCGGAGGATTCGGGTTCGCGGCCAGCCTCAGCTACTTAGTGAGGCCCTCCGCAACTTAGTGAGACCCTGTTTCAAAATGAAGAATAAAAAATAGGGCTAGGGTGTAGCCTGGAGGGAGAATGCCTCTGGGTTCAATCCCCGGTACCACCAAAAAAAAAAAAAAGTTTGAGATAGTGGGAAGATTTATATATGAAAATATAGTATTATACTATGGAGACAATTCCTTCACTTATTTTTTCATCCATTTATTTATCTAGTCAAGAGATATTATTCAACACATATTCTGTGCTAGTCCTGTGCTAGTCGCTAGGGATGTTGCAGTGATGGAGAAAGAGCTTCTGCTTTCAGGGACAGTATAGACCAGTGGAATCAGATTCTAAAACGTTGTGAATACCAAGGTAAGAAACTTGCCATTTATTTAAGATATAACACGAAGCCATTAAAGGATATTGAGGAGAGGAAAGTTTTCTAATTAATAGTCAGGTTTGAACATTCGTTGAGAGTTTATTGTCATACTCAGACATGACTCGGTGAGAGCCTGAACCAGAGTGTTGTCGCTCTCCTGGGGAATAAGGATGGATTCAAGGATGAATTAAAACCATTTAGGGCAAGATTGCATAGTGGAGGTTCAGGAGAAGGGGTTATGAAAGTTACTCATAGGCTATGAGAATGAGTGACATGGTGAATTTTGGTATCATAAGCCAAATGATGTAAATGTGGAGAAAATTAAACAAGGGTCATGGGGGAAGATAATCAATTGCTTTGTGTGTGTGTGTGTGTGTGTGTGTGTGTGTGTGTGTGTGTGTAACTGGGGATTGAACCCAGGGGGCAGTCTACCTCTGAGCTACACCCCCAGCCCTTTTAATTTTTATTGTGAAACAGGGTCTTGCTAGGTTGCTGAGAGTCTCACTATTGCTGAGGCTGGTCTCCAACCTGAGATCCTCCTGTCTCAGCTTCCCAATTACTGAGATTACAGGCATGCACCGCCATGCCTGACAGCCAGTTGCTTTTGAACATACTTATATATTGAGCTTATTGAGCTGATGTTACATGAGTTTCATGAGAAGGGAAGGATCTCCAAAGTTTTTTTTGGAGATCCAGTGACTGTAGTAAGAAATAGTTTCTAATATGAGGAACAAATATAGACATTTGGAGCAAAAATTTCATAGAATGGCACTTATCCTTCTATATGCAGTGCTTTTTTTAATTCTGGTCTATTAATTTTATTTTAATAAAAACCACTGGTCACAACACACAAAGTTTATTTCATAACCCTGTTTTTTTTTTTTTTTTTTGCAGTACCAGGGATTGAACCCAGGGTTGTTCTATCTCCGTACTACACCCCTGGCCCTATTTTACGAAGTTGCGGAGGGCCTCACTAGGTAGAGAGAGAGAGAGAGAGAGAGAGCTGAGGCTGGCCGCGAACCTGGATCCTCCGGTCTCTACCTCCCAAAGTACTGGGATTACAAGCGTGTGCCACCACGCCCGGCTCATAACCCTGTTTGAAAACTATTCTAAAGATAGTTGGAAATCAAGATCTTACTGTAGTAGTGTCACAGAGATTTTTGGCAATAAGGATTTTGTTAGAGAAAAAAAGTCAAGGCTAATAGAGATTTTGGAATTATGTGCATGACATTAAGAAGTAAATTTGAGTTCACAAGATGTAGAAATTCTTCCTGGATGATCAGGGCTACAAACAGAACAGCCTCCAACACATGAGTAAGTTATTTAGACACACCCTATAGTTTGGATAGCAAAGAACATCAGAAATAGCATGAAACTCAGTTATTATATTACAAATTACATATGTTTATTTTTTTTGCGGTACTGGGGATTGAACCCAGGGGTATTCTACCTCCGAGCTACACCCCCAGCCCTAATTTTTATTCTTTATTTTGAAACAGGGTCTCACTAAGTTGCGGAGGGCCTCACTAAGTAGCTGAGGCTGGCCGCGAACCCGGATCCTCTGGCTCAGCCTCCCAAGTACTGGGATTGTTTTGGTTTTAAATGAAAAGTATCTGTGTTAACATCTGACCACACTAGATTTTTCCTATTGAGCAAAGGAATGTCTCTGGTATCTTCCCCTCCCTGTTCTTACAAACACATTTCATACTTGATGTTTCCTAGAATTATTTTCAATTTTAAGTCATAATGAGAATGAACCAAAGAGTAATCTTGGAATGGACTGATTTGGGTCATTGTGGCTGTCAGCTTAATTTGGCTGATCAAGAAGCAACTGCAGGCATCTGGTGGGTGGCCATGAGCAAGTTTCTGTAAAACAAATGACCATGCTTCACAGGGAGGATGAGTCATTGGAAAGATTTTAATATTTGAAATTCTCCAGCATCCCTTTTTCTTAAAACCTAAACTGAATATAAAAGAATATAAGTGGGCCAGGCGTGGTGGTGCCTTCCTGTAATCCCAGTACTTGGGAGGCTGAGACAGGAGGATAGCAGGTTGGAGGCCAGCCTCAGCAACTTAGCAAGACCCTATTTCCAAATAAAAAATAAAATAGGGCTGGGGGAGTAGCCTGGAGGAAGA
>PVJS01046906.1:0-15636 GCA_004027185.1 Glis glis
TGGCCCAGGAAGAGTTGCTCCCAAAGCCATATGGGAAAGCAGAGCAGAATGGCCCAAAGAAAAGAGTGTGGCACACACGTAGTCACACTTCTCATATTCCTCGAACAGACCCAGTTGTGAAGACAGTCTACATTTCTTTGCTTCCTTGAGGCTGCCCTCAGCTTTCTGGCCAAGGTCACATGCATCCGAGGGTGGGCTTCAGGCAGTAACTGAACAAGGTGAGAGTAAAAGATTCTACCTATTTCTACCTAATGCACCTCTTCTCTCTGCATGAGAGCTGCCTCCTGCTCTATCACCCTGTCAGGTCTGCAGCACACTATGTTGACTATCTTTCCCAACTTGGATGCTGTTCTTTTTCTTTCCTAGGTAAACACCTCCAGGGAAACTTTTGCTCTTATGGCTTCAGTCATGGCATCTGTTCTCTACAGAGACCAATGAGAAGGATCTTTTATTCCACCAGAAATCATTTCACCTCCTTCTCTCCAAATGTTCCAGTAAATAAATAAGTCTGTATAATAAACCATGCTAAAACAGAGTGGCTTAGAACAACAGCATTTATTCTGGGCATGAATCTGTAGTCAGGACAAGATCTGATAGGGACAGTTCCTTTCGACTCCACTCCATATTAGATGAGATTGATTGAAGGCTGATATGGGGAATTATCTGAAAGTTTGCTCACATATGTGGTGTCTGGTCTGGAAAGACTTGAGAGCTAGGTTTTTCTCTCTGTCTCTTTCTGGTACCTCTTTTGGACACTCTAAACATAGCTGGAATATTATCTGAAATCTGAGGTCTCCAAATGTGCATGTAGAGAGAGAGAGAGAGACAGACAGAGAGAAACAGCAGACAGACAGAAAGGTAGAGAACAGGCAGCAGCTGCTTTGCCTTTAGTGCCCTAACCTTTTGAATCACAGATTTTCACTTCTGCTGTTATTGCCTGTCCACTTGGTTTAAAGGAAAGGGAACAGGGACCTTATGTCCCAGTGGGGAAATGTCAACATGTTTTCCAAAGAACGTCATGTGCTACAGGATTTATGGGCACAATCATCTTTGGAAAATTCTGCCAGCTTCACCAAAGAAAAGAGCTATGTTTTATTAGAAAACATAGCTATGCCTGCATCCTTATAGTACTTCTCTTCATTCCTGAGATTTGAAGGCTAGAAAATGTGCACCTGCTCCTGCCTAAGAAGAACTTCTCATCTCAGATCTTACTCCTTCCTACCTTCTTGCTAGTCCTTTTTCTATAATTTATATATTTAGATGTCTAGCCATTATCCTTGAATCTTTATTGTAATATTATTCATTCCACATTTAAAAAATTATATTTCTCCTTAAAACAAACACACACACACAAAACCTGCACTAAGACCTGAGTTATCCTTCCTGCTGTCTGACCTCTTTCTTACCATTATAGACAAATATTTCCAAAGCATAGTCTATACTAAGTGTATGTTCTCCTCCCTTTCATGTAGTACTCATTTTACTACAGTTTTAGGATGCTAGCTACACTATTCCTATTAAAAACTATATTTTTCTACATTAACATTACTTTCTTGAAGTAATTTGTAATACTGTTTTGGTGGTAATCACACTGCTCTTTGGCTTTTGATACTTTTGGCCTTTTCTTTATCAGGTTCATTTTTCCTCATCTTTCCCTGACTTTTCTCTGTGCTCTGTAACTTCTTCTTTATATGCCTTTCCTCTTTCCATATTTTAAGTGATGACATTCTTCATAACATTTCTGTATTCCCTTTTCTCTTCTTGATGTAGAGTCTTCTTTAATCATTTCAAACTCTTCCCCACTTTCATTTACTATCTATAAGCAGAATGACTTCATGGCCTTCCTCCCCAGCCATAATCTGCAGTTATATTTTCCAAAGCCTTATTGCTTCCATTACATCTTTGACTACCCATGATATTTTACTTATCATAAATTAAATAATTTTTAATGGGTGTGTTTCTCCTTGCCTAATTGCCCAGATCATGTCCTAAGATTGGATAATTATCATTCTGTATCTTAATTATCCTAAACATTTATGCTTTGGAAAGGATCTTCAATCCTCACTCTGAAATAACTTATTGAATTAAAGGTAGACAACTATATCTAGTCCTTTGGCTTGGGGCTGGTTTCAAAAGATGAACTGTACCAATTGCATTTTTGCTCAGAATTTTTCACTAAAACCATTCAAATGGAAGCTTTTAGGATCTCAATAATTATATTTTACTGGATGAATTGATGAGTGGCGCAAAGGTCATGGTATGTTGCAATCTATTTTGTATAACTCAGCTTCTGCCAACTCCTCAAATTAGTTTTTGATGCCCCAGGAAAGCTGACATGCACTACTATTTCTGGAGAGTTATCATTCATGGGCATCCTTCCTCTGAATCTATCCCTGTTTGCTTTCTACCATTATCTCCATTGAGTACTGCCAAGGAAACAATGATACTATTTGGCTTTGTATGTTCAGCATATCAAGTATATCAAGGATCTTTGTGATGTATTGGGGGTACATTAAACCATACAGCCTCCCACCAAAGAAGTACAGGAAGTACAGGAAGAAAATATTTGCAGATAAGACTGACATTTTAACTGAGCTCTTGTATTAACAAGGAACTCAATGAAGCAACTTTCTTTAAAAATAAAGAAATAGAGCTCATGGAATTAGAGGCACATACAAACAAATTATTTTAGGTGAACTTCAGAACTGGAACAGGATGCAAATCAAACTTGAGGAGCTAGGAGTATTCAGTTTCTCAGGTTTGCATCTTACTGCATTACTGTATTTAGTATTTTTCTTCTGTGTTATGCATCTTGTAGCTATGCTTTCCTTATGGTTTCTGCTTCTCCTTCATTTTTATCTTCAGAATAATTTTGTGAATCTTTTATGGGTGTGTTTTTTTTTTCTTTTGGTGGTGCCAAGATTGAACCCAGGGCTTCACATACTAGGTAAACACTCTACCACTGAGGTACATCCCCAGTTCTTTAATGTATCTTTTAAAAAGAAGCTTGATGCAAATTCCCTTCCTAGATATATATTTTCTCATTCATAACCCTGTGAGGTACAATCTGATTGGGTTATCAAACAATAATCATACTCATTTGCAGAGTATGGACTATATGTCAGGGTGTATTCTTTTTTCTTTTTTTATTGGTGCATTATAATCATACATCTTGATGGGTTTCAGGGTGATAGAAGTATACATGCACACATTGGTGTATTCTTTAATAGGGACATTATTATCTATATTGCTATGTCCATTTGATAGAGGAAGAAATTGAAGCTCAGAAAAGTTATTCATTTTAGTCCAGACTCAAAATAGACTGAGTGAAAGAGAAGTTGGACCCACATTCTCTTCAGGCTCTCCATCGTTGAGTTTATATATTTTATTGCTACCACACTACTTACTCAGAGATGATAAACATTGGAGGATATGGCACAAATTATGATTATCCAGACTCATATCCCTGCAGAAGCATCCAGGATGTTAATCTTCACAAGTCATTGTGACTTATAGGTCAAGAAAAACTGATCTAATATAGTAGAGTTTGAATGCCAAGCTAAGAAATTCATACTCAATTGTGCATGCTAATTATGGAGGCTCAATTTTGCAGGCCATTTTGAAGCCATTAGAATGTCTTGTCTAGAGAACCCATGGGAAATTAAATGAGCAGAAGAAACAGCATGTGGCAGTGGATGGCCCATTCTGTACACCTGTGCAAGTCATCAGCCACTCTGAGTTAAGCAATACTTGGCCTGAACAGAATCAGCAACATTCCCTGCTCTCCATGGATGCAGAGGTGTCAGCCCCTGGAGAGGAAACTGTGAATGAGGACAGTCACCCAGTGAGGACACATTCAATGGCTGAACATGGTCCCCTGGCTAGAGAGGGAGGCCCTGGAACGAGTAAAGTGAAGAGACCAGATGGTGAGAGAGAGTTCAGTCTCTGATTCTCTTTTCCATTCCGTACAACACTTTGCTTAGCTTCCGTATTAGAGAACATGGAGATTTAAGAGATAAATTCATCCAACTTCCCATTCCCTGCCACAAATTTACTTTCTAAGAATTCCTGCTCCTATATTTCTGTCTTAGAAGTAATTCTTTTCTATGACTCACCTGAACTCTCCATCTCTGTCATGTCCTCAGGGATGCTGGATACTATTGCATTTTGTCCCTCTAGCTTTCATATTTATGCCTCTCATGCAGCCCTGTAAAGAACATACGCAGAAAGAAAACATAACTAAGTAAATGCACAAAGCCAGTTGGGATCTAGGTCATGGGGGTTTAAACTATCAAGAGTTGGTGAAGCTTAATTAAAAAAAAGCCACCAACCTTGCTGTTGAAATCAGGACCTATTGGAAAGTAACACAACTGCAGACTCAGGCTCTAATGAGTCACAATGGCATTGAGTAGAGCAGTAAGGGTCAAGAACATTCAGGTGAGACTTTGAAGAAGGTGTAGCACTGGTATAAACAAATGGTAGAAAGTCCAAGATGGGATAAACTATAAGCAAAGCAGTGTTCTACTGGCCTGGAAGTGATAAAAAGTCTCAAGAATAGCTCTATTAGGTAAACTAATTGCCATCTTCTCTGTTCCTAAGAGTTCACTCTCACCTCTGTTGTAGTGTAGTTAACCATATCCTGATCTTTCTTGCCCCATCAATTGAGTGGCAAAGGTCATTATTCCTCTTTATATTTCTGAAATAAGTCACTCTGCTGGGAATATAGGGGATTCAAGTAAATCCTTGTGAGTCAATGATAGAATAGCTTGCAAAAAGCCATCCAGCCCTGTGTTGTCCCGACTCCTGCTCTCTTGGATGACAGAGACTAGGGAAAGACAGAGTGATCTGAATTAATTGAGAAGGATAGCCGGGTACCTGGGTCCTCTGATGACCCCATGAAGAGGTGAAATGAAGCCAAGTTCATTATGTAGGGAAGATGGTGCTATCTTCTGAGAAGTTAGGGAAGTGAAAGAAGGGATGTCATCCCTCATTCCTAAACCATGAATCCTTGGTTGTTTTATCTCCTGCAGGCCTGAGAATCCCTGGCCACCCTTCTGTATGTGCTGCAGTTGGTCAGCAGTGGGAGAGATGCTATGTGGAACTGTCTCCTGGGGAGGGAAGAAAGGCAGATGACAGAAATGCTGGATGTGTTGGGGCCTTACTCTCTGCTAGCCTTAGGTCCTTTTGGTTGGTCCCTGGCCCAGTTGTTTTGAGAGACTTTGCATCCAGACCCCCCACTGTGTGGGAAAAGAGGGCACAGTGCTCACTTGGAGTATCTTCTTGTCATATTTATGAATTTATAAATTTTTTTTCTAAATTTTTAGAGATAGATTACGTAATCTATCTCTAAATTAATAAAATAAATTTTATTTATTAATTAATAAAATGAGAAGTCTCAGACAAGGATACAAAATGATAAGAAGCCTAGAATACCTCAATTATTTTAACTGTTTTCAGAAACATAACTTAACATATCCAACTCATCTTGGTTAAAAAATAAAACTTTTGGAGATATGGTACTTACCTTCAGGGCTTGGAGCTTCCTGGTTCTAATGAAAACAGTTAATTTTGCAGACACAAATATGGAACACTCATGCTGTAAATAAGAAATTCAGAGCATGAGCTATTTCTGTGTGAGCTAATGAAGAATGACAGTTAAAGAAAATACTGCTCAGATATAAACATGAATGCTCATTTCAAACCTGGCCTTGGATTTTAGGCTTGCTATTCTTGCACACTGAAAAGCTTCTGTTGGCTCAGACTGTGAAATTCGCTTTCCATTTCTAACAACTACTCATTTCTCAGGGTCTAGGTCTGAATTTTTTTCAACTTATAATTGTTATTTATGAAGTTGTCAGAGGTGTTAATAAGCACACATTAATAAAACTCCTGTCTGAAATTGAATACTTAGTAGACTAATGGTTGAGTAGCAGCAAACACATTCTACTGGACTAAGTTAAAAAATATGCCTAAGTTCCTTCCCTCAATTAGGGATACAGAACACCCAAGGCTTAAGGTAGGATTACAAAATTTATATGTCTATGCCAAGACCAACTCTAATGTAGGATCCAGATTTTTGCTGAAGTATGTCATGGTGTGGAACAGGAACACGCATAGACCACACTACCACTTACTCAGAGGTCAACATTTTTCTTTGCTGTTGTTATATTGTAGTGTAGATTTGCTTGATTTCCCCCACAGATATGACTTAATTTCAACCAGAAGCAGTGTAAATGTGTGTTTGTTTCTGAGCTATAGAAAATAGGGTATGTGTTTGTTAGTCTCATTTCTTTTAGCAGTCTTAAATACATTATTTATATTATGGAAAATGAGTACAGTCACACATCACTTGATTGTAGGGGCACCTTATAAGAAATGTGTTCTTAGTGATTTTATTGTTGTGTGGCCTCATCATGGAGTGTACTTACAGAAACCTAGATGCGGTAGCCTCCTATGGTGCTATGGTTAGATACAGAATGTCCCCTGAAGAGCTCATGTATTAATGTTCAGAGTTGGTGTAATTAAGTTATGAGGGTTGTAATCTCATCGGTGTGTGAACTTTGATGGGTTTACTGGGTGGCAACATAGGCAGGTGGGGTGTGGCTGGAGAAGGTGGGACCCGGTGGCATGATCTTAGGGACTGTGCTTTGTTCTTTGAATTCTCTTGCTTGTTTGCTTGCTCTCTTGCTTCCAGCCTCCATGAAGTGAGAGCAGAGCTCTTGCTTTATCCCTCTCTCTGTTTCCTGCCAGCATGCCCTGAGACCCACTGACCCTGGCATCACATGGACTAAACCCAACATCTCCAAAAACTGTGACCAAATAAATCATCCTTCCTCTAAGTTGTGTGGTCAGTTGTTTTGTATTATAATAGTGAGAATGTTGGCTGAGACATATGCACATATAACCTTCATATATGTGTATGTGTGTGGGTATACATATATATGTATAAGTATATGTATACATGCAAAATACATCTAGGCTGTATGTGCATATATATGATAGCTCATGGTTCCTAGGACCATGATGAACAAAACCACAAAATTATTATATCAAGCACAAGAGAAAATTATGCACTCAAGAGATGTGGAAAACACAAAATATATGAGGCTGTTGGCTTAACATAGCATACTGTTTTACAGTAAACTTTTTATAAGTAGAGAAAAAACATTTTAAAATCGTGACAAAATATAGTACATACATTACACAGGTAGCATGGTGGTCAATTATCATTATGGTTAATGGCATGTAAAGTACATGATTGCGTGCACTACGCTTTTATACAACAGGCGGAGTAGTGGGTTTGTTTGCACCAGCATCCTCACAAATGTGTGAGTGATACATTCTGCTGTGATATGAGGATAGCTATGACATTACTAGGTGCTGGGATTTTCCAGATCCACTATAGTTTTATGGGATCACCGTCATACATTAGTCCCTGGTTGACTGGAATGGTGTTATGTGGTGTATGACTATATTTGGTCAGCATATCCAGGTGTGAGCAGTTTCTACAGTCATGGTCTAATGACCACATGGTATTTGGCTGGAGGAAAGGGCCAAAGAGACTTGTAGTAGCCATGATGGTCCAATGTATCAGCAAACTGTGGCACTAAGTCCACCCTAATTCTCTTGAACATTCTGAACTGGTGGCCCCAGTGGTGTTGGACCCAGGACCCAAGCTTGATTTCCTGTATTCTGTGCTTCTCCATAATTACTGCACACTCACTAAGAATTCGCCTGTGTTGAGTTCTTTCTATATATTTGACTTCTAAGAAGTCAGCCCATTCCTGACCAAGTACTCTGCCAATGCTAAGACTAGATAAGGCACTAACTTCTTAATATTTTTAAAGATATTAATTCTATTATACTTGATCAATCTGACCTGAGCATTCGGCCCTCTGAAAAGGGCAGTAAAATCTAGAGCTGAAGAATTTTAGGGGATTTTTAGAGAAGAATAATGTGTTGGTTCCTGGCCAGAGGGTACCCAATTAGCTGAGGAATAAGCGAGAAGTAAAGAGGAGTATAACAAAGAAGTGAGAAAGGGAAGGGGACCAGAACAGGTGCAGAGGAAATCATATTTAACCAAAATATGTCAAGAACTTGGCAGAAGGACCATAGGAACAAAATCCAGACTGTTAGTCATTTGCTTTCAATAGGCATAGAAACAAGAGTAGTGTTTAAGTAGGAGTCCCTGTCTGAAACCAAGAAAAAGAAATAGCATAAGCTATTTATGTGAAATTAATGAACACTATGTGTACCCCCAGGATAGAACAATAACCCCCCAAAATACCAAATCACAAGAGTTCCATTTTGATATTTATCATCCTACATACATAGCTAATATCAAGGAGCAAAGGACATTTCAAGTTATGAATGCATTCCATTAATGTGAGTAAATGACCTAGATTGTCTCACACCCACAGTTTTCTTAATTAGAAGGCTTTTATGTCCTGCAACTCTATGAATTATCACTGATAAAATTTGGAAATATTTAAGCCAGATTGTACTTTTGTGAATATTTTAGCAGACAAATTTGATTTTGCCATTGTATTTAAACAAAGTGTGTGGACAAAGTCCCTGTAGGACAAACATAAAATTTAAAAGTGTCTGGATCTTTCTGTGCTTAAATCAGAGCCACCTGCTATCGTCATCACGGGAGAATGACTGAAAGTTATTATTGTCATGTGACAGAAAGTGGACCTGAGAGAGAATCTGGCACATTTCTACCAAGAATTTTTTTTTTCCAGTTGGATATAGTGTATTTACTGAATTTACATTCCAAACATAAAAGGAAACTGAAAAAGTAAATAAAATGCAGTAGAATCAATAAAAATTTATTATTTGCCATTAAAAACCGATTGACCATTTTATCCAGGTCCTTACACTTGAGGTCATCCTACTGCTGCCAGAAGTATTAATATCATATTTTTCACTCTTATGCATACACACACGCACACACACGCAAGCACACACACACATATGCACTTAAAGTTTGTTGGTAGTTTTACTTTCTTTTTTGTCTTAATTTTTATATTTTCCTCAAAAGATGTGTGTGTGTGTGTGTGTGTGTGTGTGTGTGTGTGTATGTTGGGTGTTGGGGATTGAACCTAGGAGGGTTCTAATTCCAGGCTACATCCCAAACCCTTTATTTTGAAACAGTTTGAAACAGGATCACACTAAGTTGCTCAGGGTCTCCCTAATTTGCTGAGGCTGGCCTTGAACCTGTCTCAGCCTTCCAAGTACTGGGATCACAGGTATGCGCCACCATACGTGGATTTGTGTGTGTTTATAATTCTAGTTTTAGTCTATAATTGGAGTCTTAAGCAGGCCGGGTTGTGACTAGGAGCCCATGGAAGTGCACTGAGCCTCTTTCCTGCTGCTTGTCCTGTCAGAGCAAGTCAGGTGAGTGGGCAGTGATGTTCTAAAGCAGTTGACATTAGACTAAACAGGAATTTTCATGACTGAAAATTATTATGGCTGATTATTATTGCTTCAGATTGTCCAGAAAGTTATGGAATCTACTTGAAATATTATTTAAATGGTGGGAAGAGAATTCTAAGGGGTTGAAAGTCAGTGTTAAGAAGTATCTATTTACTTTTCTTATGCCTTACTGAGTACATTTGCTTCAAACTATTCAAACAAGATTTTAATCTCTCCCCTAAATTCATAGATGGTCAAATGGTTTCATTCCTAATAAAATTTGTCCCAAAATTAAAAAAATATATTTTGAATAAATTTCCTAATGAGTATCAAAAGTGAGTGATAATTATTTTCCCTGTAAATCATAGCCGTCTTAGCTAAAGTGGATTTTAAATGCATTTGACAAGACATGTTTACCTTAAGTGTTCTTATTTTCTCTCTAAATATATCTTTCAAGCCGGTCGTGGTGGCACACACTTGTAATCCCAGTACTTGAGAGGCTGAGACAGGAAGATCGCAGGTTTGTGGCCAGCCTCAGCTACTTAGTGAGACCCTATTTCAAAATAAAGAATAAAAAAAATAGGGCTGGGGGTATAGCTCAGAGGTAGAATGCCCTTAGGTTCTACCCCCAGTTCTATCCACACACACACACACACCAATATATATATATATATATCTTCCATGGTACTGATCTCTGGAATTGGTTATAAAAGTAGGTAAAGCTTTACAAACTTCAAAGTGAGTTAGAGATGCTTCCTTTTTATTTAATTTAGAATTGTTTTACATAATAAAAGATCATATGGAAGACCATAGTAATATTATTTAGAGTATAAGAATTTAAATTATTGATTTAGACAGATTAAGATAGTGGGGTGAAAAAGAAAAAAAACAAGAGAGAGAGTGTGAAAAATCTCCATTTGTCCATAGCTTTAAAATGTTCACTCTGTCATGGCATAATTAAGTCAACAGCCTGCTGGGTGGCATCCAGGCAGCAGAGATTTGGTCCCTCTCTGCCACCAGTGAGTTGATAGGTCTGCACTGCTCTGGGCCAGAGAGTTGCTATGCACGGCCTTTTCTAAGGTGTGGTTTACACCAGGATAGTAGAGATGGATAGAAAAGACACTGATCTAGACAGTATGCAAAGAAATAAGTTTTTAAAATATTCTTTCTAGCTTAACTGTCAAAATCCCACAAGGTTGAAACCTACTTTGCCCTCGTATAATTTACGTAGTTTCATATAAGTAGGAAAATGTCCATATCGTTTTGACATTTTTCTAAGAAACTCTTCCTGAGGAATTTTTGTTATCAGTTTCTGGTTGACTTTTAAGTCAAAGTTCTCAAGATTACCTTCAGGTACTGCAATTTTTCTTTGAAATTTGGAAAAGGGTGAGACCATTACCTTTCTTAATTTATGTCTTAGAAAACTTTAGACTGCTACTAATCACATTAAATAGGGGCAAATGCATAATGGTGGTGATGCTTATATGGTTCATAAAAAGAAGCGTAAGTGGAAAGGAAAACCTGAAATTTTACTTGTGCATATAATTTATTGGAGTGAACCAAAGCTGACATCTTGTGCTTGGCACTGTTCTGAACACTCTATCAACCCCTTGAATCCTATCAGTGACACGGTAGCGTGAGAATTGTTTTCAATCTTATAGGTGATTAAATGAAAGACAGGGAGTAAGTTGTTTGGTAGGTGGCAGAGCTGGAATTTGAGCCCAGCAGAAACTCAGGACCTCCCCTCTTAAAATCTACAATAAAGAGTCGAGTCATGGGAGGGATTGGAGGGTTGTGAAGCTGGATGGTGGCTTTGGTTGTTGTTCTGGCTGAGATGCTAGAGATTCTACAGGAACAAATAGAAACTCCATTCTGTATGAAGGGATAAGCTAATTCTATTGCACGTAGAATAGCCAATATTTATCTGCTCACATGATGAAGTAGGAAGTACGACTATTCTTATTGTTCAGGAGAGGACGTTAACACTGAGTCAAGTTGGAAAACTTGCTCACAGTCACAAAGCCAGTGCATTACAGAGCAGGGACATCTGGTGGAATCGAACACTGATCCCTTCATCTTTGCTTTTCTGAAGGCACAGGAAAGCATCCGCTTATTGGCCCATGATCATTCTGATAGTTAAATATGTAACCAAAGATTACCATACCATTAAAATGTCATACTGGTTTTAGTGTAGGTCCATTTCTAGCATTCACTGAAATATACACAGATTAGATTAGGCTACTTATTAAATTAACATTTTTGCATTAATTTCACAGTAGTAGCTGCACTTTATAAATAACCAGGCAATTAGATATTTATTTAAAAATTATATGGATTAACTTTTTAAGTTTGTTTCCCACTTACAACTTGTTTTAGCACAATGAAGGTCTCCATTTACCCTGACCGAAGTTACCATAAAAGCTACCAAACACATGGTGTAGAAGAATGTCTTAAACTACATCATATAATGAAGATAAAATTTCCAAAGAAAATTCCCATTTGGCAGGATAGAAGTAGGAGCATCTTTTGCGGAGTAGAGAACCAAGAGAAGTGTGTTTGGCTAGTAATGGGAACACTTCATGGACGTGGACATTGAAGAAATGGCTAAGAAGGTGGGGAGACTTGGAATTAGCAAAGAAAATTAAAAGACACTTTAAATAGGTATATGAAGAAAGAATCTTATATTGACAAGTAGTTTTAGCATTTAACTTTGCAGGATACCTTTGTGCCTGTATGTTTTACTTACCATTTTGTAGCATTTTTTTCACTTAATATTACATAGTTTCTATTTAACTTCATGTCCTTTAATTCTCTTACCACCACTAAATAATTTCTTTTTCTGTTCCTATGTCGTAAATTGCATAGGTATTCTTATATTTCTGATATGGCTGTTATTTCTGAACTTGTACTGTGGAGAGTCATAGCTCTATATATAGCTTCTCAGTACATCCTATAGTAAAAAACAATAATTATACCTTTTCCCTGCTTGAAACCTTCCAATGGTTTTTCTGTTGCTATTAAAATGAAAATTTTAAAATTTAAAATTTAAGATTAAAATTAATTCTGAAGTTCTCTCCATGGCCTCCATCCCCTACGCACTGAGACTCCTGATTCCACGTACAACCACTTTCTTTTTTGCTCCCTGGTCTTCAGTCACTGGGCTCCTTGGCATGCCGCGATCACCTTAGATGCCCTGCAGCTTGGGGGTTCTACTGCTCCTCTTCCCTCTGCCTCGAGCTTTCCTCCAGTTACTCCATGGCCAACATCCCTCCTTTGAGTCTCTGTACCATGTGTGCCAATTCTCTGAGGACTTTAAAGCTACCTAGTTTAGGTCCCGGCTATGTACCCCATCTTTTAAAATTCTCTTTTTCTGCTTTACTACATTTATTATCATTTATCCATATGAGATATGATAATGTCTTCTATATACTTTTCTTGGTGCATTGTAATTATGCACCATAGTGAGATTCATATTCAAAGTGATCGATTCATACATGCACACAGCACTTGGTGTATTTCCCTCTGCATCCCAGTGCCCTTCCCCGTTCAGTCTCCCTGTATATATCTCTGAGATTGGTAGGGATAACTTCATATATGGACATAACATTATTTGAACTTTTCCCTTCCTATAGCCTCATTTTCCCCTTCCCTACCTCCTGCCCCAATTCCCATCCATTATTCAATTGGTCTCTCTTCTCATTTAACTGAAGTCCTTTTTGTTTCTAATTTGCTTTAGCGTGCATATAGGAGAGACAACACATGGCCCTTGACTTTCTGAGACTCACTCATCTCACTTTGCCTAATATTCTATAGTTCTATCCATTTTTGTCTGCAAATTAATTTTATTCTTTCTTATGGCTGAGTACAGTTCCATTGGGTATATACACCACATTTTCTTTATCCATTCATCTGTTGACAGATACCTAGGTTGGGTCCAGAATTTGGCTACGTAAATTGTTCTGCTATAAACATGGGTGTGCATGTATCACTAGAGTATCCTAACTTTAATTCTTTTGGAAAGATAGTGAGGGGTGGTATAGCTGGGTCATATGGTGGTTCCATTCCTAGTCTTTTGAGGAACCTCCATACTGATCTCCATAGTCGTCGTACTAATTTGCAATCCCACCGACAGTGTAAGTTTATAAATAAAGTTTATTAGAGATTATAGGACTGAGGCTCCCATTATTTTGCCAGCCATAGGCGTGAGCTTCTACCAACTCAGGAGTTCTTTGACTCATGGACCTTCTTCCTCCATCCTCAAAGCTAGCAATAGCAAACTGAATTCCTGTCATACTTAATTCTTTCTGACCTCCCCTTCTGGGTCATCTCTCCTGCTTCCACATCCACATGTCTGTCTGTCTGTCTGTCTGTCTGTCTGACTCTGCTGCTTTCTTTAAGGGCTCATGGAATGTCATTGACTTAATCTGCAAAACCCAGGATAATCTCCCTGTATTAATCTCAGCGGATCGGCATCCTTAATTCTGCAGAGACCCTTCACAGCAAGTACCTAGACTAGTGGTAAATAACCAAAAGATAAGAATTTTGGTGGGGGGGATCTTTAGAGTTCTGATTTTCACACATCTATTAATGAAAATAATGAAGTTTTATTTTGTTCAGTAACATTTTGTTTAATTAAGGTACAAATTTAGTGTTTCTTATCATTAAGTCAATTGAAAATGTTCATCTTTACCAGTCATTCTCGGTGTGCAGGCCTTACTAAAGCAAGTGGCTTGCTGGTTTTGCTCATGGGCCATAGTTTACGAAACCATTATCTGAAATACTATGTAGCCTTTAAAAGTATGGATGGATACTAAACCATGTGTTGAAATATCTAAGATATAAACTAAAATAGAATGTAAATGCTATGTAGTATTTCCCAATTATATAAAACAAAATATTTCTAACATAAATTAATTGATCAATCTATTTATAGAAAATGGAAGATAGGTAATGTACTGGTAGCAATACTCATCTCTTGAAGTACAACAACAGCTTTCCTGTATTTTTCAAATACCTATCATGCATGGGCTTCATTCACAAATTAGGAAAGGAAAATAATTTAAAGGTTATAAAAAAGTTGGAATTAAATATTTTTCCCCAGAATTTCTACCATTAATTGCTTTACTAGCATAAGGCAATGCTTCCCAGAAGATATCAAAATAGAATGCCCTGTTTCACAAGAAAGGCCTTAACTAACTAAACCATTTATTTTAACAGTGCTATATGGAACTGTGAACTGTTTCTTTCCTGTCAAGAGGGCTAGCTTTGTTCAAGTCTCAATTAGAAAACCGCCATGAAATCACCCACAAGTTCCCAAATCCCTGTTTTAGACGTTCCACTTTCTGTTTACCATAAAACATTGGAAAACTGCAGGATGATATAAATGGAAGTTGGCCCCTTTCACTGGCTGTAAACATTGTACCTCATGTCTAGAAGCCAGGGATCCCTAACTCAGCCAGCCATCTCCCTAGCGTCCAAAACACCTGATTATTTTTCCATCCCTTGTCTACTCAGAATTGAGAAAGCAAAGAAGATAAATAGAATGTTCTACAGATTAAAGGCACAAGGAAGAAAAATAATATTATGGAAGAATATGTCTTTAGTATCTGTATGGGAGTGGTGGCTAGGTACTTAGGGACAGAGAGTTAAATGTGTGTGTGTGAGGATCCATCTTGGAGAGTCAGAAAGAGAGGAGATGACTGGATGAACTGTAGATAGGAATGAGCTGGCTCTTCAAGACACAGGATAAATATAAAACAATATTGACAGGTATTTCTCCTAAACACAGTTTATTATGGCAAGATCAATGTGTATTTTATATATGCACAAAGCTGATATGCAGCATAGTGATGTAGAAAAAAATGGACCAGAAACAACTTGAAAAATGGCACATAACAGTGTATCAAGAACCCAAATTAACTGTGGATAATATAATGATTGAGTACCTCAAGTCAATTGAGTAGTTTCTTTGCGAAGGAACTCAGCATAAATTCTCTCAAAGAATATCACTGGGGAGAAACAGGAGAAATTGCATTAAAAAACTTCGGTGTGAAAGCCGGGCATGGTGGCGCACACTTGTAATCCCAGTACTTTGGGAGGCGGAGACCAGAGGATCTGGGTTCAAGGTCAGCCTCAGCTCTCTCTCTCTCTCTCTCTCTCTCTCTCTCTCTTCCTGTCTCTCTCTCTCTCTCTCTCTACTTAGTGAGGCCCTCCGCAACT
>PVJS01046907.1:0-15636 GCA_004027185.1 Glis glis
TTTTTTTTTTTTTTTTTTTTTTTTTTTTTTTTTTTTTTTTTTTTTTTTTTTTTTTTTTGGTATTTGGGATTAAACCCAGGGGCATTCTACCTCTGAGCTATACCCCCAGCGCTTTTTTACTTTCTGTTTTGAAAAAGGGTCTTGCTAGGTTGCTGAGAGTCTTGCTACATTGCTGAGACTGTCCTTGAGCCTGAGATCCTCCTGTCTCAGCTTCCCAAGTACGGAGATTACAGGCATTTGCCACCATGCCTGGCTACCCCAGGTCTTTTCTATTTTTTTTTCTTTTTTTTTGCGGTACCAGGGATTGAACGCAGGGGCGTTCTACCTCTGTGCTACGCCCCCAGCCCTATTTTTTATACTTTATTTTGAAACCGGGTCTCACGAAGTTGTGGAGGGCTTCACTAAGGAGAGAAAGAGAGAGAGAGAGAGAGAGACAGGGAGAGAGAGCTGAGGCTGGCCGCGAACCCAGATCCTCCGGTCTCCGCCTCCGCCTTTCTCTCTCTCTCTCTCTCCCTGTCTCTCTCTCTACCTAGTGAGGCCCTCCGCAACTTCGTGAGACCCAGTTTCAAAATAAAGTATAAAAAAATAGGGCCGGGGGCGTAGCGCGGAGGTAGAACGCCCCTGCGTTCAATCCCCGGTACCGCAAAAAAAAAAAAAAAAATTCTCTAAGCCCTTACTTATTTTAGGACTACTTTTTTTCTTTTTTCTTCTTTCTCTTTTTTTGGTGGTATTGGGGATTGAACGCAGTAGCATTCTACTTCTGAGATGTACCTCCAGCCCTTTTTATTTTTTATTTTGAAAAGGGTCTTGCTAAATTGCAGAGGCTGGCCTTGACCTTGTGATTCTTCTGTTTCAGCTTTCCAAGCACTGGGATTACAGGTTCGTGCCACTGACTACTTGTATATAAACTCTTCCACTACTGCTGTTTTTACTTAATTTTCCTTATGCAACAAATAACACAGCATGAAAATTACATGGAAACTAAATTCATTATCTTTTCTGTCTTCTCACCTAACTTCCCTATATCTATAAATGGAAATACAGGATATACATATACCTAGATTAGGTAAGACCCACTTTATTTCCTGAATCTAAAATTTAAATCCAGAGCCGGGCATGGTGGCGCACGCTTGTAATCCCAGTACTTGGGAGGCTGAGACAGGAGGATCCGGGTTCGCGGCCAGCCTCAGCTACCTTAGTAGGCCCTCCGCAACTTAGTGAGACCCTGTTTCAAAATAAAGAATAAAAAATAGGGCTGGGGGTGGAGCTCGGAGGTAGAATGTCCCTGGGTCAATCCCCAGTACCGCAGAAAAATAAAAAAAAATAAAAATCCAGGTAGTTTGACTGCAGATTAATTACTATTTTGCCTCCCAGTATGAAAAATGACTGAATTGAGAATTGACATAAGTCGGCCGGGTGTGGTGGCGCATGCTTGTAATCCCAGTACTTGGGAGGCGGAGACGGGAGGATCCAGGTTCGCAGCCAGCCTCAGCTACTTAGTGAGGCCTCCGCAACTTTGCGAGACCCGGTTTCAAAATAAAGTATAAAAAATAGGGCCAGGGGTGTAGCTCGGAGGTAGAACGCCCCTGGGTTCAATCCCTTGTACCGCAAAAAAAAAAAGAGAGAATTGATATAAGTCAAACTTAGTCTTGGCCTCACAAACCTCAATTTCCTGATATTCAACATATCTGAGCCACGCCTATAATCCTAGTACTTTGGAGGCTGAGACAGGAGGATTACAGGTTCACAGCCAGCCTCAGCTACTTAATGAGGCCCTCCGCAACTTAGTGAGACCCTGTTTCAAAATAAAAAATAAAAAATAGGGCTGGGGGTTATAGCTCAGAGGGAGAATGTCCCTGGGTTCAATTCCCAGTACCGCAAAAAAAGAAAAAATATCTATACTTATGAACTATATGTATATTCATATATTTATATATTAAATATATATATTCTAGTACTGGAGATTGAACCCAGGAGCTTCTCCCTCTGAGATACATCCCCAGCCCTTTTTATTTTTTATTTTGAAACAGGGTCTCGCTGAATTGCTGAGGGCCTCATGAAATTGCTAAGGCTGGTCTTGAACCTGTAATCCTCCTGTCTCAGCTTCCCAAGTACTGGGATTATAGGTGTGCACCACCACGTTTGGATTGTGAACCATATTTTAGTGTAATTGCTTTTTTAAAAACAAAGAATTTGACACAATTTTCACACAACTAATAAAAAATAATTTAAGCAAACCTTTAGAATGTTTCATATTATAACCTGATATTCTGGCCAGAATAGTCTGTATCCACCGTGCCAAGGTCAAAAGTTGAGCAAGAGCTTCTGCATTCTCACTGAAAAATGACATTTAAAAATTATTAAATCCATTGGTATAAAGTCAGTCTGAAAACCAAACCTGCAGAGTCTTTCCTTGAATAAATGTCTATATAAAAATGTCAAATTCCTCCAGATTAACTTTGTAGCACAGAGAAGCATGTGTCTAAAAATATATTTCTTTGGGAAGAAAGGGAATTTTAAAAGCCCAAGGAGTAAAATACCACACACATACCTACCACCCAGAAGACAGACATGGCAGTAAACTAGGTGCTGTCATTGACTTTTCTGATCCCCTCACGCTCTATGAACTCGTCTTACAGGTTTTAGCTTCTAATTATCTTCCAAGCTGATCACTTTCTTCTATCTCTACCTCTTACTCTCGTCCAAGTCACATGGATCCTCACCCGAATTACTTCCATAGACTCCTAACTGTTCCTTCTGTTTCTATTCCTGTGTGTCATTATTAAGTATGAATTCATCATACAGTGCCAGGAGTTTCCAAAACTGTAAACCAGATTATATTACTTCTCTGTTGAAAATACTCCAGTGGTTTTTCATCATACACAAAACTAAAAAATTCTGACTTCTTATCTTGGCTCACAGTTGTGCTTAGGTCTGTGCTCTGGCTCTTTGCTTCTCAATTCCAGGTGCTGCCTTCTTGCTGGAACACGCCGACTGGGTTCCTAACCTGGGGCCTCTGCTCTGATATTGCCTGTGGTCAGCATTCTCTTCCTGAGAGTAGCGGTTTGTCCCTCACTCTATTCAGGTCTTTATGAAATATCACCATGTCAGAGAAGAGCGCCTGGACAACTCTATACATAGTGTCATTCACCAGCCTTTCTCCAGCCCATTACCCTGCTATTTTAGTTTTTTTCATAGTACTTCTCACTACTTAGCTCTTAGTAATATTGTTTATTGCCAGCTACTCTTTCATGGAATGCTACTAAGAACCAAGGCGACTAGAAACCAATGTTATTAAAAAAAGACTATAAAACCAGACTGTTTGTTGAAAGTACAATCTTAAGTGAGGCTAAAATGTAATGAACTAGGGCCACAATCTGCATACCAGGGAACAAATATGACTGTAGAAATTTTTTTTGGTTCTCAAAAATAAAAGGGTTATGACTAATTAAAAAAAATACTAGTATGTAGCTGGGTACAGTGGCACACACCTGTAATGCCAGCTATGTAGGAGGCAAGAGGATTATGAGTTCAAGGCCAGCCTGGGCAACTTTGTTTCAAAATAAAAATAAATGGCTAGGGAATGACCTAGTATTAGAGCACTTGCCTAGCATGTAAAAGGGTCTGGATTCAAGCCTTACTGCCAAAATAAACAAATAAAACAAAAATGAAAAAGGGCTGGGGTCGTAGCTCAATAGAATGTTTGCTTAACATGCACCAGGCCCTGGTTCAGTGTTCAGTAACCCCCCACACAAAGAACCTACTATATTAGTTTTATATTTATTGATAAATTTATATTATAAATTTTTACCAAAATCTTAACTTTTTTATTCTGTGGTACTGGAGGTGGAACCCATGGGCCTTCTACCTCCAGGCTATACTCCCAGCCCTATTTTTACTTTTTATTTGGAAACAGGGTCTCGCTAAGTTGCTGAGAGCCTTACTAAGTTGCTGAGGCTGACTTTGAACCTGTGATCCTCCTGTCTCAGCCTCTCAAGTACTAGGATTATAGGCGTGTGCCACCACACTTGACTGCCAAAATGGTACTCTAAAGCACAATATTTTCTTTCTTGTATACTACGGATTGAACCCAAGGATGCTCTACCACTGAGCTATACCCCCACACACCTTTAGTGGTACTGGGAATTGAACTCAGGGGTGCTCTACCATTGAGAGACACCCCCAGCCCCCTTTTTTTGAAACAGGGTCTCACTAAGTTTTTGCATACTGGTCTCGAACCTGTGATCCTCCTGATTCAGCCTCCCAAGTACTAGGATTACACACGTGTACCACCATGCCTGGCCCCAGCCCATTTTATTTTTATTTTGAGACAGGATCTCACTAAGTTGCCCATGTTGGCTTCAAATTTGCAATCCTCCAGTCTCAGCCTCCCAAGTACTGGGATTATAGGTATGTGATACCATGTCTGGCTAAAATTTTACTTTTGATAAAGTTTCTCATATGCCTTTAACTTTATTATCTTATATTCATACTGATTTTCTAAAAAACAAAAAGGCAAATATATGCAACAACACAGGTACGGTCAAATGCCTAATAAAAATGTTATGTATCATTATACATTTCAAATCCTGAGTAATAAAGCTGTTACTATAAAGTAAGTGTCTCAGGGTTCTAAGAGACTTGGTTTTAAGAATCTGTTTTCTAGCCGGGCGTGGTGGCGCATGCTTGTAATCTCAGTACTTGGGAAGCTGAGACTGGAGGATCCGGGTTCATGGCCAGCCTCAGCTACTTAGTGAGGTCCTCTGCAACTTAGTGTGACTCTGTTTCAAAATAAGGAATAAAAAATAGAGCTGGGGTTGGAGCGCGCAGGTAGAATGCCCCTGGGTTCAATCCCCAGTAATGCAAAAAAAAAAAAAAATATATCAGTTTTCTAAGCTGGGTGTGGTGGCACACGCCTGTAATCCCAGTACTTGGAAGGCTGAGACAGGAGGATCACAAGTTCGAAGTCAGCCTCAGCAACTTAGCAAGATCCTGTTTCCAAATAAAAATTAAAATAGGGCCGAGAATATATCCCGGAGGTAGAAGGCTCACCAAAAAAAAAAAGAATCAGTTTTCTGACTTTAGCAAAGATTGCCCTGAAGTATTCTATTCTTAAAGACATCAAGATACTGCGCATGGTGGCACATGCCTGTAATCCCAGTACTTGGGAGGATGAGACAGGAAGATCGCAGTTTTGAGGCCAGCTTCAGCAACTTAGAGAGGCTCTCAGCAACTTAGTAAGACCCTGTTTCAAAATAAAAAAGAAAAGAGGGATGGGGTATAGCTCAGAGGTAGAATGCCCCTGGGTTCAATCCCAGTATTTCACCTAACCCCCCACTAAAGACATCAAGGAAAGAAGTTGCTGGATATTCCTTTAGAGAATAATTTACATAGTTATTAATCTTTACTTTGGGGAATCATTGTGTAAATAAAAGCTTTTGCAGGTTAAAATGAAGTTGGGAGTCTATTTTATTATGATTTTATTTTATTTTTGTCTTCAGGTGTGTAGTTTAAGGCTTTGGAGTCAGGTCTGGGTTCAAATATTGGGTCTGCTTTGGAAAAGTAAAACTATTCATAGTTTCCAATTCCTTATCTTTAAATGGAAGTAACAGCACCTACTTCAGTGGACTATTGTGAGAATTAAATATGATAATGTAGCAAGTGCTTGGTAGAGTGCCTGGAACACATTAGTTATTCAATAAACAAAAGAAATTTTTCTGATGCTACTTTCTTCCTATACGATGACATTCTATGTCCCAATATACTGAAGAAGACAATTTGTAAATCAGGTTTTTCGGTGACAGGAAATAGTGGAGACAGAGCAACAATTATTTGACTGTGCTACAAACACATCATTTTTGCTCTTGTTATGGGAACAATTAAAGGTGGTTGTGTTGTTTTGTGGTGCTGTAGAAGGAAACCAGGGCCTCACACAAACTAAGCAAGCACTCTCCCACAGAGCTACATCCCCAGTCCAGAGCTGTTTTTTTTTAAATCAACAAAACCATTTCCTATAGCAGAACTTAGGTTTATTATTATACTGAGTTTTACAGAAATGGAAAGAACAACAATTATAAATAGCACTGTTACCATTATGAAGAAAAGTAAAAATATAGAAATAAATAATTAAGGGTCCTAGTTGTCACAAAAATGAGTGAATTTGTTTTTAAATTATACTTATTGATCATCGGAATATAAAAATTTTAAAGCTCTAAATCTCACACATTATCCAAAGATATATGATGAATCTAGTATTTTTACTTTTTTTGTCATTAGCTTTTTCTCAAAGGTCTCTAAAACTATAGCATTCGAATTTTCAGAAAAACAGTAGAATTAAAAAAAAATTAAAGATTTTTAGAGCTACCAAACTCCAACTAGCAACACTGATGGTGCCAAAGTGCCACATGAAAGTAGTGAACTGTTTTTGCATCTCTTCTCCTGTGAGTGCGAAGACAGAAGATCAAGGTTCGACTACTTTAATGGTGGTTGGCAGATACAAGCACAACATATTGATTTGAGTAAATGAACATGCTCATTCTCTTAAAGACCAAAAATTGAGCTTTTAATTTCACTTTTAAGTATGATACAAGTTATGAAATGAAAAAGTATTAATTCCTTTAGAGAGTAAAAGGGAAACTAAAACAAGCACAAACTAAGGAACTAAAGACAGTTTTAAAAAAATTAACCAAAACATAAATTAAAATATACCTGTTTATCTTCTGAGGTTGCAAAGGAATAATAGGAATCACAGTATTGCACAGAGACTTGCAAAGAGGACAAAGATATTCTCCACTTTCCAAGTCAAAGAGGTCAACATGAATGCGTTGCTGAGAGCTCAGCTGTACAGCTTCAAAGTACCTGCAACATTCCAAAAACATGGGTCCATTTAGGACTTGCTTTAATCCAAGTAAAAAGATCTCAAAATTTTGCCCCAATAAACATCTTTAGAACTTATATACAAGCCAGATGTGATGGCACATGCCAGTAATCCCAGTGCTTGGGGAGCTAAGATAGGAGGATCACAGATTCAAGACCAGCCTCAGTAGTTTAGTGAGACTATCAGCAACCTAGGGAGACTCTGTTTCAAAACAAAAATAAAAAGGGCAAATGGGGGGGGTGCAGGTATAGCTCCAAGGTAGAATGTCCCTGGGTTCAATCCCCAGTAACACACAACACACACGCACGCATGCGCACACACATGCATACACACGCACACATGGAAGAAAGAAAGAAAGAACTTACATAAAAAAATATGCATGTTAAACTATAGAAGAAACAGGCTGGGCTACCCATTCTCTTGGGGGCAAACTGGAAAATTTATCATGGCAGATACAAATTTAAAATAAGTTTACTGAATTATAACTTATCTCCTATCTCAAAAGCATGAAGACATAATTGTAGATATTACTTCCCAGTAGTAAGAGCTATCATAGGAAAATTATATTTTAGTCCAATGCCAAATGGGTAAACTCTTATACAAAAGATTTCTCAGAGCTGGGCATGGTGGTGCACGCTTGTAATCCCAGTACTTGGGAGGATGAGACAGGAGGATCGCAGGTTCAAAGCCAGTCTCGGCAACTTAGCAAGGCTTTCAGCAGCCTAGTGAGACTCTGTTTCCAAATAAGAAATAAAATTGGACTGGGGGTATAGCTTGGAGGTAGAATGCCTTGGGTTCAATTCCCAGTACCCCCCCATAAAAAGAATTTCTCAGGAATTACATTTCTGAATTTTTATCTTTTCTTTAAATAAAACTAGAACTTCTTGTCCTGTCTCAAAGGTACTTTTCACTGTATGTTTTGAGATTTTCAAAATAAGGATTACTGCTTCTTTTATGTGAATACTGATTATTTTGTGGAAAGCAAGCACAAAGGAATAATGAAAACCCTTCAATTTTTTCCAGCGTTGGAGATTGAACCCAGGGCTTCTTGCATTCTGAGGGTCCTAGTTTACCACTGAGCTATACCTCCAACCCCTGGAAATCTTAAGTTGATAACTTTACATACCAATTTCAAAGGCTTATAATAATTAGTATCATGCAAACAGAATTAGTAATTAAAATTGCTTCAATTATTCCTATAAGAAGAAAGGAAAGAAGACATGAGAAAACATGCCTTTTTGTGGCCTGTAGTGAACTTCAATGTTCCTAGTTTCTTTCAAGAACATGTCAGGGGACAACTTACTTCTGCCAGCACACTGCATGCATTACATGACCACAGCTTCCTGTGTAAGTTCCATGTGCCAAGTCTGGATCCATGAAGAGTGGGTCCAGGGTTTCTAGTTCAGAAAGACAAAGAGGAACGTATTCATCTCTTCCAAGGTTATAACAAAGGAGTGTGTGGGGGAAGTTATCAGGTCTAAAATGCTCATCATAAACTTTCATTTCGTAGGAACATCCAAGTATCACAATATAATGATAGCAGAATAAATATATTAATACTAAGAAAAAAAGAGGTAAATATAAAGCAAGACTATCAGGTAGGACAGTAAAGCTAGTATGGATTAATGATTACCTGATCTTTCATTTACATTTTAATCTTGTTTTTTTTGGGGGGGGTAATGGGGATTGAACCCAGAGGCATTCTACCTCAGAGCTACATCCCCAGCCCTACTTTTTTTTTTTTACTTGGAAGTAGCTGAGGCTGGCCGCAAACCTGCGATCCTCCTGTCTCAGCCTCCCAAGTACTGGGATTACAAGCATGTGCCACCATGCCCGGCTACATTTTAATTTTAAACATTAGGTTTAAGCCGCATTACCTTGAAAGTTGAAGTGATTTTAATTTTAAAGAGTAATTTGAATGGATGGTAATTTTAAGGGGCATTGTAACCTAATGGAAACAAGCAAAGACTAGGGATTTTAAATTCTAGTTTCATAACACTACTCATGGTCTTGCCTTAGTCCTCTCATCTGAAAAACGAGGCCAATGTGGGTAACCAACTCAGAGGGTTGTTGTGAAGGTTCAGTAGGTAAATACACATAACTCACTCAGTACTTGGCACATATTAAGTATTCTCTAAATGTTAAGTATTCACTAAGTATTCATTACTATTATTTTGAGGGCATTTAAAAAATAAAACAACTAATTCCTGATGTGATAAAAGAAAAGTAACAAAATGCCTAATTAGTATTCTTACCAAGTAAATGTGTAACATGAATCTAATCATAAGGCAACAATCAGAAAAATTCACAATATGAGATACTGTATAAGACAGTTGGCTTGCATTCCTCAAGCAAGTTACTATCATGAAAACAAAACAAACCGGAAAGAGATTATTCTAGATTAAAATAGACTTAAAGCAATACAGGAAACATGTCTGGATTCTGAATGAAGGAAAAAAATCTACCTATTGAAGACATTTTGAGAAAACTTGTAGACATGGATTTTATATTTGGTGATATTCCTGAAAAAAAAATTTTTTTTTTTGCAGCACTGGGGATTGAACCCAGGGGCACTCTACCTCCAAGCTACAACCCCAGCCCTATTTTTTATTCTTTATTTTGAAACAGGCTCTCACTAAGTTACGGAGGGCCTCACTAAGTAGCTGAGGCTGGCCGTGAATCTGGATCCTCCTGTCTCAGCCTCCCAAGTACTGGGATTACAAGCATGCACCACCACACCCAGCTCCTGAATTAGTTTTAACCTTCTTAAATATAGTAATGATATGGTAGATAAAAAACAGATTGTTCTTAGTTTAAGAAAATGAATGCAGAAATACTTAGGGAGGAAATGTTATGATACCTGCAATCCACTTTTAAATGGCTCAGCAAAAAGTAAGGTAAAATAAAACCAGCAGTCGACAGAGAGATTGAATGAGCAGTGTGGTCAAGTGCTATCAAAAATTAAATAATATAAAAAAAGGCAAAAGAGCTAACATGGCAGGAAAACCTATACTCTATTTTACATGTGGGTTAATTGTGATCTGATCAAATAAAACTAAATACAACCTCACTTCCAAACTTCTTTCAAAGAGTATTTTTTAAAAATTGCATAGATCTGAAAAGAAATGCTCAAAAGGACATTTATTAAACAATACATACCCACTGGGAGGTCTATGGGTTTCCCCCTGTGCTGGGTTAAGGCGGTGGATTTCTGGACGCAGGCCGCCAATACCATGGCATTATTTTCTATTTTTACCTCTTGTTCTTCTTGGCAGAGGATGCATGTCAGCACCTCCTTTTCAGTAACAGTTGGACCCCGTTTAGGACCCAAAGCAATTCTAGAGTAGTCACTGATTGTTGGGGTGCTACCAAAAGAAATGACCAGAAATGAGAACATATGTTTTGGCTATCTGTCTTCATATTTTGGTAGATTTTAAGTAAATGTAGACAAGAACTTTAAGAATAAAAGTAATAAAAATAAAAATGATATTTATTAATATTACCTTAAAAGCATCCCCTGACTTTTCTGGTTTTAATCAGCTATTAGGAAATACAATTTGTAATGCTAAGTGCAAAAAAAAGCAGGTCACAAAATAGAATGTTTGTTTATTTATTTATTTATTTATTGGTGCTGAGGGTTGAACCCAGGGGCATTCTACCTCCGAGCCACACCCCCGGCCCTATTTTTTATTTTATTTATTTATTTATTATTTTTTGCGGTACTGGGGATTGAACCCAGGGGCATTCTACCTCCGAGCTACACCCCCAGCCCTATTTTTTATTCTTTATTTTGAAACAGGGTTTCACTAAGTTGTGGAGGGCCTAAGTAACTGAGGCTGGCCACAAACCTGGATCTTCCAGTCTCAGCCTCCCAAGTACTGGAATTACAAGCATGCGCCATCACGCCCAGCTTTATTCTTTATTTTGAACAGAGTCTAAGTTGCGGAGAGCCTCACTAAGTAGTTGAGGCTGGCCGCGAACCTGCGATCCTCCTGTCTCAGCCTCCCAAGTACTGGGATTACAAGCGTGCACCACCATGTCTGGCTTTTTATTTTTTATTTTGAAATATGGTCTAATTTGCAGAGGGCTCACTAAGTTGCTGAGGCTGGCCGCGAAACTGAGATGCTCCTGTCTCAGCTTCCCAAGAACTGGGATTATAAGCATGCCACCACAACTGGCTCTATATTTAATTTATTACACCAACAAGCTAGGTTATTTCTTTTTTCTAAATATAAAAGTAATATACACTTACTAAAGAAATTTTGGAAAATTTAGACAAGTATAAAGAAGGAAAAGCATTATATTCCTATAACCTAGGGGTAACCACAAGTAACCCTGTATATTTCCTTCCAGTTAACTTTATAAAATATTTTACATAAATGATATCACATATATAGATTTATGCACTTATATTGTTTTATTCACTTACAAAAATTTTTGTTATTTTTCTTTCTTTTTTGTGGTACCAGGGATTGAACCCAGGGGCATTCTATCTCCGAGCTATATCCCAACCCTATTTTTTATTCTTTATTTTGAAATAGGTTCTCGCTAAATTGTGGAGGGCCTTACTAAGTAGGTGAGGCTGGCCACGAACCCACGATCCTCCTATCTCAGCCTCACAAGTACTGGGATTACAAGCGTGCACCAACACGCCTGGCTTTGTTATTTTTCTCATTGATTGAAATGCAACATTTTTAAGGGCTGCGTGGTACTCTTACTATATGTGCCATAATAGTCTTATCCATTCCCTCTCAGGCATTTTGGCTTCTATTTTTATTCTGGTAGGTGTTAAAACTAAAAAAATTTACACCTTAATGATACAGTCATTCCTAGGAACTACTTTTTTTTTTTTTTGTGAGTGTGGCACTAGTGATTGAACCCAGTGGCATTCTACCTCCGAGCTACACCCCCAGCCCTATTTTATTTTTTATTTTGAAACAGGGTCTTGCTAGGTTGATGAAAGTCTCACTATTTGCTGAGGCTGTCCTCAAACCTGCAATTCTCCTGTCTCAGCCTCCCAAGTACTGGAATTACAAATGTGTTCCACCACGCCCAGCTTAGGAACTACTTTTAACAATTTAGCAAATCTTAGGATCTACTGATGTGTGCAATAATCATATAGAAATAATAGCAAATATTTATATGTGTTGATTGTGATGCTAGGCACTGTTTAAATATTTTACATGACTGTGATGCTAGGCACTTTTTAAACATTTTACATTACTTCTACTCACTCCTTAAAACAATCCTATGAGGTAAATATCATAATTATCTCTGTTTTTCAGAGGAATAAAGGCCTAGAGATATTAAGAGACGAACCGTATAACTTATGGCTAATAAGTGGCAGGGTCAGAATTTAATCCAGGTAATCTGTCCTCAGAGGCCATGCTCTGAACTATGTCACAATATTATCTGTGCAAAAAGCTCCCTGAAGTACAGTGTATCATTTAGCACACTTGAAATAATTTAAGTGTTCACCAATGTAAATGAATTCACATAACACAAATTATGCAGGTGTGTGTGTGTGTGTGTGTGTGTGTGTGTAGTTACTGGGGATCCAACCTCGGGGCATTCTACCTCCAAGCTATACCTCCAGCCCTTTTCTTAATTTTTTGTTTTCAAACAGATTGCTGAGAGTCTCACTAAGTTGCTGAGGCTGTCCTCAAACCTGAAAACTAACTTTAGCTTTATCGCTAACATTTGATTTTTAAAAGGAAAATGTATTAATATAATTATGTAATTAAAATTGTGACTTTGGGATAAGAAAAGTCTTAAATAAGATACAAAAAGCTAAAACTTAGCCAGCCGTGGTGGCACATGATTGTAATCCCAGTACTTGCGAGGCTGAGACAGGAGGATAAGCAGGTTCACAGCCAGCCTCAGCTACTTAGGCCCTCCCCAACTTAGTGAGACCCTGTTTCAAAATCAAGAATAAAAAATAGGGCTGGCGGTATAGCTTGGAGGTAGAATTCTCCTAGGTTCAATCCCCAGTACCACAAAAAAAAGCTAAAACTTGAGAAGACCAATAAATCTGTCTCTATTAATACTAAAAACTTCTTTAGGGCCAAATTTCTTAATTAATGTTAAAGAAATAGGGGGAAATATGAGAAATATATATATTTTTTTGCGGTACCAGGGATTGAACCCAGGGGCGTTCTACCTCCGTGCTACACCCCTGGCCCTATTTTTTTATACTTTATTTTGAAACCAGGTCTCACAAAGTTGCGGAGGGCCTCACTAGGTAGAGAGAGAGAGAGAGAGAGAGAGAGAGAGAGAGAGAGAGAGAGCTGAGGCTGGCCGCAAACGTGGCTCCTCCGGTCTCCGCCTCCCAAAGTACTGGGATTACAAGCGTGCGCCACCACGCCCAGCTAAATATAATCTTTTTTGAGAAATATAATTTTTAAACAATTTATATAAATCAGTAAGACAAGAGCAAAGCACTCAACAGAGAGAGAGAAAAAGGATAACAGGCAATTTGTAGAAGATAAAATGTGAAAGGTCAGTGAATATGAGATGATGCTCAAACTAATTTTAACTAGTAATGAGGAAAATTTAGTCAGCAATTTTTTTGTGTGGCGCTGGGGATAGAACCCCGAGCCTTAAACATGCTAGGCAAGCCCTCTACTTATGAGCTATATTCCTAGCTGATAAATTTTAAGTTTTGATAATATCAGATATTTCTAAGTAGCAATAATATTTAAATATTAGTGAGAATGAAGTAAACAGACATGCTCATATACCACTGCAAGTAAAACTACTCTGAAGGGCAATATGGCCGTGTCTACTAAAACTTGAACCCACCGCTTTCACTTATTGGATTCTACCCTTGAGAATTACTTGCACAACTGCACAAGGAGACACATATAGAAATGTTCTGACAAATTGTAATGTGGGAAAATGAGAAGCAAGCTAAATGTCCAAAATCAGATGAGATACTGTACATCCACACCATGGCAAACTATGCAGCAGTCATGAAGAATGATGTAAAGCTTGGTTGGTGGAGCATGCCTGTAATCCCAATATTTGGGAGGCTGAGACAGGAGGACCGCAGGTTCAAGGCCAGCTTCAGCAACTTAGCAAGGCCCTCAGCAACTTAGTGAGACCCTGTTTCCAAATAAAAAATAAAATAGGGCTTGGGGATGTATCTCAGAGGTAGAATGCCCCGGGTTCAATCCCCAGCAACACCCCCCTCCAAAAGAAGAAGAAACCTTGAATAAACCACCTTTTTCAGCTGATGAATCTTTTTAAAATCTCTAATAACTTCAGGTATTTTTCTCAGACCTCACAGAAATAATGTGAATATGTGAACTGATGTGTAAATGGGTATCTAAAAATGTCCATGCATAAACAATTAATGGGGGTTCAGTTCTATTTTTGCTGTTCCCAACTTCCTATCTTTTCTATTATAAAATAATCTTGAAGCCAGGCGTGGTGGCGCACGCTTGTAATCCCAGTATTTGGGAGGCTGAGATAGGAGGATCCGGGTTCGTGGCCAGCCTCAGCAACTTAGTGAGGCCCTTCGTAACTTAGTGAAACCCTCTTTCGAAATAAAGAATAAAATAGGGCTGTGGGTGTAGCTCAGAGATAGAATGCCCTGGGGTTCAATCTCCAGTACCGCCAAAAAAAAAAAAAAAAAGGAAAAGAAAAAGCATGATTTAAAATGAGTATTTAATTTTCCTCCAAAAGCTGAGTTGTTAATTTTTATTTTGCTTTGTTTTACCTCTCTTCCTCCATAATGGAATCTTCTTTCCCAGGCATTTCTGATGTATTGTCATACATAAGTTTGTGGGTTTCAATGAAGTTTTTCTGTAAGGCAGACATCTGGGCCATGATCTTCTGGCGATGTAGCCTAGCAGCTTCAGCTTTTCTTTTTCGTTCTGCTTTCTCTTTATCATGAGTAATCTGAATATTAAGAAACCATAAAATTAGGTAAAAAAATCTATATTTATATACAGGTTGAGTATTCCTTATCTGACATGGTCAGGACCAGAGTGTTTCAGATTTCAGATATTTTAGAAGTATTTGAAGATTTTACTAACTAGAGTTAAGCATTCCTAATCCAAAGATCTGAATTCCAAAGTGCTCCAAAGCTTTGGATTTGGGGATTTTGAATTAGAGATGCTTTTATACTATTCAGTTGGCAAAATTTCTTACAATCAGATTCTGAAAAACTTGACAACTCCTTAAAGCCTCGATTCAATTTAATGCTTCAAAATTAGCAATAAATAGGCTCCATCTTATTGTACAACTAAACAACTCCTGTGATTATTTCAATAATTTAATGTAAAAGACCCGATTTCAAAATAAAGCATAGTCGGGCGTGGTGGCGCATGCTTGTAATCCCAGTACTTTGGGAGGCGGAGAACAAAGGATCCGGGTTCGCGGCCAGCCTCAGCGCGCTCTCTCTCTCTCTCTCTCTCTCTCTCTCCCTCCCTCCCTCCCTCCCTCCCTCCCTCCCTAGTGAGGCCCTCCGCAACTTCATGAGACCCGGTTTCAAAATAAAGTATGAAAAATAGGGCCGGGGGTGTAGCATAAAAAAATAGGGTCGGGGGTGTAGCGCGAGGTAGAACGCCCCTGGGTTCAATCCCCGGTACCGCAAAAAAAAAAAAATAATAATAATATGAGCCGGAGCCGGACGTGGTGGCGCACACTTGTAATCCTAGCACTTGGGAGGCGGAGACCGGAGGATCTGGGTTTGCAGTGAGACCCTCCACAACTTTGTGAGACCCAGTTTCAAAATAAAGTATAAAAAATAGGGC
>PVJS01046908.1:0-15636 GCA_004027185.1 Glis glis
GCCCTATTTTTTATTCTTTATTTTGAAACAGGGTCTCACTAAGTTGCGGAGGGCCTCACTAAGTAGCTGAGGCTGGCCGCGAACCCGGATCCTCCTGTCTCAGCCTCCCAAGTGCTGGGATGACAAGCGTGCGCCACCATGCCCAGCTATCATTAGTGTTTAACCCTTCTTTCCTCGAGGTTTGTCCCATGTCTGACCTGCTGTCTGTCCTTATCTTGACCCATGACAATTTGCTGACTCCTCTGTTTGATCATCTTTCACGATGCCTTGTTTAAACCTTCTATAAAAGAAAAGCGCTAGCCGGGCATGGTGGCGCACGCTTGTCATCCTAGGACTTGGGAGGCTGAGACCGGAGGATCCGGTTTCGCGGCCAGCCTCAGCTACTTAGTGAGGCCTTCTGCAACTTCGTGAGACCCCGTTTCAAAATAAAGAATAAAAAATAGGGCTGGGGGTGGAGCACAGAGGTAGAATGCCCCTGGGTTCAATCCCCAGTACCGCAAAAAAAAAAAAGAAAAATCGCTGGCTGCAGGACGACAGGAAATTTGTGCTGTCTCCTCTCCAGCCGCCCCAAATATCACATATTAAATATTATCAAGCCGGGCGTGGTGGCGCACACTTGTAATCCCAGTACTTTGGGAGGCGGAGACCGGAGGATCCGGGTTCGTGGCCAGCCTCAGCTCTCTCTCTCCCTGTCTCTCTCTCTCTCTCTCTCTCTCTCTCTCTCCTTAGTGAGGCCCTCCGCAATTTTGTGAGACACGGTTTCAAAAATAAAATATAAAAAATAGGGCCGGGGGCGTAGCGCAGAGGTAGAACGCCCCTGGGTTCAATCCCCGGTACCACGAAAAATATATATATATATTATCAATAATAATAATGTTCTCCAAATCATCATATCTGACTCCAAGTCATTTCACGCGAGAGGCTTCTAATCGGTGACAGCTTTCAACAGCAGCTTTCCGTGGTAAGGCTACGGAACGGGTAGGGCCCACGACAGGAGGGCTCCCCGTGAATCTATGAAATGAGGACTCCATCCCAAGATTAAATGCGTCCCTCAGCCACCCTTCAGGAAGACACCCCAAGAAGAAAACACAGAGAACACAAACAAACCAAGAACGGCTGCGTAAATCAAGCTCCGTTGTGATGCCAGAGATTGCTCAAGGAAAAAAAATGAGAGTCTTTCCAAGAATCTGTAAATCACTCCTCGAGCTGCTTGGAGGGGCGATTACGAAATTCCACCCCCGCGCTGACCTGCAAAACCGCACTTGGGTGGAAGTCATCCCCGGAGTGAGACCGAGCCCCAGAAACGAGCAGCAGGGAGGTCCCCAGGCGGACAGAGGGCCGGGGACACCAGGGAAGGGCTCAGAGGGGCAGGTGCCTTGAAGGCAGGTCACAGTAAGGGAAGAGAGGCTGCGTCCTCACCTGCTGTGTCCCCCCCCCAGACGAGCAGCACCCACAGAAATGCAAATATTGGACCTAACTTGCAACTGCAGGATACACAACTATATTCTTATAAGTAGAAGCCAGTTGCAATATAATTTTAATTACTATAATAATATATAAGCTCTCGATTATGATTTGTGACCCCCCCCCCGCCTTTTTTGTACAGGGGAATGAACCCAGGGGCATTCTACCTCCAAGCTGCACTCCCATCCCCCTGCCCCCTCCCCTCGCTTCTTTTTGTAATTTTCCCCCAGTGGGATTTAGTTAAATGCAAAGGCATTACCAGCGAAACCGCAGCGTCCAAACCCAGGGGGACCCCAGGAGTCAGAGCCGAGCCCGGGTCAGACTCAGCAGAGAAAAACAAACGTCTCCTAAGTAACTTTTAATACCGGTAACCTGCTGGAATGACACTCTACATATATTCACTTGGACAAAACATAGTATGGAAATTAATTTCATCTTCCCGTACTCTTTTTAGAGGAGTTACTAGAAAATCTTAAAGTGCAGGTGGTTTCTATTATTTGTGTGGGGGTGGGTGGGTGGGGGAGGGGTGGTGCTGGGGGCTGAACCCGGCGGTGCTCTACCACTGGGCTGGGCCCCCAGTCCTATTTTATTTTTTATTTGGAAACAGGGTCTCGCTAAGTTGCTGAGGGTCTTGTTAAGTTGCTGAGGCTGGCCTCGAACCTGCGATCCTCCTGTCTCAGCCTCCCAAGTACTGGGATTGCAGGCGTGCGCCCCCCGGGCCCGGCTTGTTTCACATTATATTTCTACTGGACAACACTGCTCTGGACATGCCGACCGCCTTGAGCTTTCGGGTTTAAGCCCCCTAACTCTCCTTTTGTGCCTGACTCCTTCCGCAGTCTGGCGAAGCTCACAGGCGCTGCTCAGAATAATGTTTATAAATGAGCAAAATAAAACGTGTACAGTGCAAAGGAAACCAATGCTACTGAAATATGGTTAAACAAAATACTTTACAAATAAATTCATAACACAGTGATGCTTTTTCTTCATGAAGGCACCAAAGAATCATAAATAAGTAGTGGCGAGTCTAATAACTTCTACAATTTCTACATCGTGACAAGCATAAGAGAGACTATGAAATACTCAAACAACAGAGGCTCCTGTCAGTGACCGAGTCATGCGTACTGCCCATGACACTGTGGTCTGTCACCTTCACTCCTAATAGAAGGACACGCTCAAGTTCCACTCGGGTTAGTTAAAATGCAGATGTTTTAACTAGGCATGGTGGCGCACACCTGTAATCCCAGGACTTGGGAGGCCTAGACAGGAGGATCAAGGGTTCGAGGCCAGCCTCAGCCACTTAGCGAGACCCTGTTTCAAAATAAAAAATAAGCTGGGCGTGGTGGCACACGCTTGTAATCCCAGTACTTGGGAGGCGGAGACCGGAGGATCTGGGTTCACAGCCAGCCTCAGCTACTTAGTGAGGCCCTCTGCAACTTCATGAGACCCGGTTTCAAAATAAAGGATAAAAAAAAAAATAGGGCCGGGGGTGTAGCCCGGAGGTAGAATGCCCCTGGGTTCAATCCCCAGTACCGCAAAAATAAATTAATAAATTAAAAAATAAATAAATAAAAAATAAAATAGGGCTGGGGGTGTAGCTCAGAGGTGGAATGCCCCTGAGTTCAATCCCTAGTACCCCCCAAAAATGCAGATGTACTTTTTAACCATCTCCAAATTCCTAGGTCTCCTCATTTCTATCCCCAGGCCTCCTGGGGACCCATGTGCCCTGGGTAAGAACGCTGTGTGAACACCTGATGCGTGTGTGTGTGTGTGTGTGTGCGCGCGCATGTGTGTGTCAAAGATGACCCCCGTGCTGACCATGTCGCGGCACCTTGGCTCATTCCTGTTCATGTGGTGGCGTGACTCATAATTCCTGTTTTTGACCAGGACCAAACCAATACTGTACGGAAGGGCCTGCGCTTGTTTTTTCCGACACAACTGCTCTGCGGAGGGAACAGGAAGAACAGCGAGGACAGTCGGTTTAGAAGAAACGGGGGTGAAGGCCTCGGGTCCGGAGCCAAGAGCACCCCATGCCCTGACGATGAGTCTGTGTGTGAGAATCCTCAGCAGGCCCGCAGACACGCCCGCAGCGCTTCCTCTACCCACACAAAGCATTTCTCACTGTTTATTTTCATTTACACACACTTCTGAAACACTCGCATGACCCTGGTACTACTGGGGATTATAGATATTAACTCCTCAACCAACCCCAGGAGATGAGTGTTGTTCCCTTTTACGGAAGAGAGAAATGGGAATCAGAGAGGTCACAACCTAACCGAGGCCACCTGCCTGGGACTTGCCCATGGAATGTTCTGGAAGGAAAATGTGCAGATATGACACGTAGAACCCTGAGACTCCAGCTCTCCTGTCATCCCAGGACTTGGAAGGCTGAGACAGGAGGATCGCAGGTTCGAGGACAGCAAGTAGTGAGACTCTCATCAACCTAGCAAGACCCTGGTTTTTTGTTTTTTGGCGGTACCGGGGTTTAGACTCAGGTGCATTCTACCTCCGAGCTCCACCCCCAACCCTATTTTTTATTCTTTATTTTGAAACAGGGTCTTGCTAAGTTCCGGAGGGCCTCACTAAGTAGCTGAGGCTGGCCACAAACCCGGATCCTCCTGTCTCAGCCTCCCAAAGTACTGGGATTACAAGCGTGCGCCACCATGCCCGGCTATTTTTTATTCTTTATTTTGAAACAGGGTCTCGCTAAGTTGCGGAGGGCCTCACTAAGTAGCAGAGGCTGGCCGCGAACCCGGATCCTCCTGTCTCAGCCTCCCAAGTACTGGAATGACAAGCATGCACCACCATGCCTGGCCGAGACCCTGTTTTTAAAATAAGAAAAATAAAATAGGGCTGAGGGTATAGCTCAGAGGTGGAACACCCCTGGGTTCAATCCCCGGTAACTCCCCCAAAACAAAGACTCCAGCTCTGAGGTTACTGTCACCGTTGGTCCTACTGCCAGAGGACTTGCTGAAAATTTAAATGGAAGCCAGGCATGGTGATGCACGCCTGTGATCCTAGTACTTTGGAGCCTGAGACAGGAGGATCACAAGTTCGAGGCCAGCCTCAGCAATTTAGTGAGACCCTGTTTCAAAATAAGAAATAAAATCCGACTAGGGGTATAGCTTGGGGATAGAATACCCTGGGTTAGATCCCCAGTACCAAAAAAATAAAAGAAGGTACCGTGAGGGGGCCACCATTCTCCCTTCTGGAATGTTCGCAGGTAGGCTGGTGAATTAAACAAACACCTTTCTTTGTGAGAGCACAGATAAAGCTCCTGTATCTCAGCAGGCTAAGGCCAAGCCCAGCTCGTGCTCCACTCTTATCTAAAATATGCTCCAAGAGAATGTGGGCCCAGTGATAAGCCAAGTTTCGACTTCCCCACAGCAGCTCCAGAGAAGCAGCAGGAGAGGGACTGGAACCCCTGGCACCCCGTTGCTAGGGCGGGAAGCCAGCCCCACAGGTGTATCCAGGGAGGCAGGTAGGGAAGCCACATTCCTCCCTGTGGGGAACAAAGGGAGGTTTGTCCCTCTGCTGTGCCCAGCTCACAGGGCCAGAGCCGCCTCTTTCAGACACTAACCTCAACACAGAAACATTTCAGCTCTGCGCCACTCTCCAACCTGAAAATAAAGCAGCATTCAAATACCAGCCTCTAACAGAGAGAAACGGGTAATGCCGCATCACCCCGAGTCTAGACAGACGAGGCTCCCGAGGCGAACTTTAACCCCGCCAAGAATCTTTAGGCGAAACCAAATTCAATGCGCGCTTGGGTGCTGAAAACTGACAGTTACCTTCTAAAAGGTCTTTTGGGTTAGTTTAAAACTCCATCTTAGAGAGCCGGGTGTGATGGCGCACGCCTGTAATCCCAGTACTTGGGAGGCTGAGACAGGAGGATTGCAGGTTCGAGGAAGGCCTCGGCAAATAATGAGACTCTCATCAACCTAGCAAGACCCTGTTTCCAAATAAGAAATAAAATCGGGCTGGGGGTGTAGCTCGAAGGTAGAATGCTTCTGGGCTCAATCCCCAGGACCATAAATAAATAAATAAATAAATAAATAAATAAATAAATAAATCTCCATCTTAGCCAGGCGTGGTGGTGCACGCCTGTAATCCCAGTACTTGGGAGGCTGAGACAGGAGGATCGCAGGTTTGAGGCCAGCCTCAGCCACTTAGTAAGACCCTGTTTCAAAATAAAAATAAAAAGGGCTGGAGGTGTAGCTCAGAGGTAGAATGCCCCTAGATTCAATCCCTAACACCCCCAAAACAAACCAAAACCAAGAAATAACCCTCTCTCTTGGCTGTGTGGGCTGGCAGCCCCCTTTCTGAAATGAGAACATCCCACTGGTAGCAAAAATATGAAATAAAATGACCTCATTTCCGCCCGCAAAATATCTTCCCCTCAGCCCCCGCACTCTGGCACTCGGATTCGCCAGACTCGAATGCCAGGGGGCGCAAAGCCAGGCCTATTAGGCTTGGATCCTGCTCAGATTAACAACCTTGGGGGAATAATCCTCTAAGAAAATATTTTCACGCTTTGGGGTCACCGCATCTTGGGGCCAGCTGAAATTCGTTAAGAGTTTGCACTTTTGTTTTGAAAATCTTCTGAAGGTCTTTGTTTCCCACAGTTTTTCGCAGAAGCTACTTGGTGGGAAAGAAAACCAGGTCCCGGGCAGTGAGCCAGACAGAACCGGGCAGCTCGGAGCCAGCCAGCCCCGCCCCCACCCGGCTGCCCCAGAGGTGAGACGGGCAAGACGGCAGGATCAGGGCGGCAGGTGAGACCAAGCTATGAAATGGTCACCTCTAAGGAGGCTGTGGGATGGGGGAGACAGGGGGACAGGCGGGTTGTGATTAAGGACAGTCTAGCCTCAACCGCCTTTCATCCAAATCCCAGCTCTTTCCTCTCTCCCTCTCTCTCTCTCTCTCTCTCTCTCTCTCTCTCTCTCTACTTTTTTTTCTTTTTCTTTTTGTAATGGAGATTGAATCCAGAGACATTCTACCTCCAAGCTAAACCCCTACCCCTTTTTATTTATTTTTATTTATTTACTTATTTATTTATTCTGCGGTACTGGGGATTGAACCCAGGGGCATTCTATCTCTGAGCTCCACCCCCAGCCCTATTTTTTATTCTTTATTTTGAAACAGGGTCTCAGGAAGTTGTGGAGGGCCTCACTAAGTAGCTGAGGCTGGCTGCGAACCAGCAATCCTCCTGTCTCAGCCTCCCAAGTACTGGGATTACAAGTGTGCACCACCATGCTGGTTTTTATTTTAAAACAGGGAAGGACGGAAATAAATTAAGAAATTTACCCCAAATCACGAAGTTAATATGTGACCATGTGGAGTGGTACACACCTATAGTTGGGAGGCTGAGGCAAGAGGATCGCAAGTTCAAGGCCAGCCTGAGCAACTTAGAGATATCCTGTCTCAAAATAAAATAAATAAAAAGGGCCAGGGGTGTATGTAGCTCAGTGGTAGAGCTCCCTTGGGTGCATTCCCCCAGAACCCCCCAAAATAATAATATAACAAGAGCCTATGTGGAAGGACGGCTTCTGTGTGTGAATTCAGAGACCAGCATTCTTAACCTCTCTTTCATTTGGTGCGTCTTTCCTCACGTTATGAAAGAAAGAAGAAAGAGCCAAAAAGAAAGACAGACAGACAGAGAGCTGGGGAGAAAGAGGTCCAAGTGAATGAATGAATGAATAGAAAGAAAAGCATTTAAAACACTTGGGAAAATAAGAGGTAAAGGAGGGAGAAGTGGAGAAAATGAATTAGGCACTTTTGTGGGGGGTATTAGGGATTGAACCCAGGGGCATTTACCTCTGAGCTACACCCCAGACCATTTTATTTTTTATTTTGAAACAGAGTCTCACTATGTTGCAGAGGACCTCGGTAAATTGCTGAGGCTGGCCTCGAACCTCAATCCTCCTGTCTCAGCCTCCCATGTACTGGGATTACAGTCGTGCACCACCATGCCAGGTGAGATAAACAGTTTTTTAAGCAATCCAAATAACCTTAACTGGTTACAAATAAAATTCTTCCCCCAGGTCAACTCTCAGTGTCCAAGAACTGTGAGGCGGTTCCCCTCCCAGCCTGGCTTCTAGAGAGTTCTACGGGCAGAGAATATGAAGCTCGGGAAGGCGGTGTTCGGAGGGTTCCACTGGAGGTGACAGGTGTCTGATAAATCCAGAGCTGGAAGAGGGGTGCAGACCCATACCCCTCCTTTCCACCTTCTCCTCCTTGAAAGGCCACCCACTTCCTACAAAGGGAAATTCATCTTATGGTTCTTTTTTTTTTTTTTTTTTGCGGTACTGGGGATTGAACACAGGGGCGTTCTACCTCCGAGCTACACCCCCAGCCCTATTTTTTATTCTTTATTTTGAAACAGGGACTCACTAAGTTGCGGAGGGTCTCACTAAGTAGCTGAGGCTGGCCACGGCTGCGATCCTCCTGTCTCAGCCTCCGAAATACTGGGATTACAAGCGTGCACCACCATGCCCGGCTTGGTTCTTATTTTTCTTTATATCACATTTTTGTTTCTGAAACTGCTATGACTGTCTTTCAAATAGCAGAATGTCAACCATGGAGCTAACTTTTTTCTTTCTTTTTATTTTTTATTTTTTATTTATTTATTTATTTATTTTTTGGTACTGGGGATTGAACCCAGGGGCTTTCTACCTCCGAGTTATACACCCAGGCCGGTATTATTTTTTATTTAGAAGCAGGGTCTCACTAAGTTGCTGACAACCTCACTAAGTTGCCGAGACTGGCCTAGAACCTGCGATTCTCCTGTCTCAGCCTCCCAAGTACTGGGATTACAGGCATGCACCACCAGGCCCGGCTCACCTACATTGTTTTTGTTTTTGTTTTTGTGTTTGTGTTTTTTGTTGTGTGTGTGTGGTATTGGGAATTGAACCAGAGTCATTCTACCTCCAAGAGGTAGAATGACTCTACACCCCAACCCTTTTTATTTTGAAACAGGGTCTCGCCAGGTTACTGAGAGTCTCCCCTAAATTGCTGACGCTATCCTCGAACCTGGGATCCTCCTGTCTCAGCCTCCCAAGTACTGGGATGACAGGCACACGCCACCACGCCCGGCTCCAACTACGGGAGCTTTCGTGGCCCCCTGCCGTCAGTCACCAAGCAATGGTAGTCAGGGGGCCGCCCTGCTGCAGGCATGTTTGGCTTCTGGTGGAGGATGCAGGGAGTTGACACAGGACAAATAAAACTCCCCTATGTCAAGACACAAGCGGACTTCCTGCCCTGCTGCCCAAGCGTGTCGCTGGTGCTGCCAGTCACACGTGGGCCACCCTGAGCGGGCCACAGGCCATCCTTCAAGGCACGGTGACACCCAGACATCAAACACCAGGCGGTTCCAGAAAGGATGTGTCGGGGTCTGACGTCTACCGTACAAAGTAACTCTGCTTCCCCTATAAATAGAGAAACTAAAATAAACAGAGGAGTGTTTCAAAGCAGTGTCGCCAGCCACTTCTTCCTGTGACTCGGCACCCTCACCCCATCTCTGTTAGGAGTATGGTCAGAACCTAAGGGCTTGAGGTGGGATGACAGATAGACGCTTCCTACCCACCACACCCTGTGGGATTTTCATGAGCCACAGTGCAGATGAGGAGACCGAGGCTCCCAGAGGTTAATGGCTGTAGTTCAAAGAGTGTGACACTGGCATTTGGACCGCGGTAAGATTCTAGAGGCTGATGCCAGGTGTGGTGGCACACACTTGTAATCCCAGGACTCGGGAGGCTGAGGCAGGAGGATCACAGGTTCGAGGCCAGTCTCAACAACTTAGTGAGAAGTTCAGTAATTTAGGAAAACCCTGTTTCAAAATTAAAAGGGGGGGTCATAGCTCAGAGGTAGACCACTCCTCTGCCTAGTACCACAGAAAAGGAGGAGGAGGAGGAGGAGGAGGAGGAGGAGGAGGAGGAGGAGGAGGAGGAACAGCAGCAGCAGCAGCAGCCTGCCATCAACTGGCTTAAACCAAGCTCATTCAGGATTTCTGGGCTCCAAACCTCAGCCTCATTTCTTTTCAATGAACCACATCAATTTTTTTTATTAATTAATTAATTTATTTATTATTTACTTATTGTGGCACTAGGGATGGAACCCTGGGGCCTTCTACCTCTGGGCTACACCCCCAGACCTATTTTATTTTTTTATTTGGAAACAGGGTCTCACTAAGTTGCTGAGAGCCTCACTAAGTTGCTGAGGCTGGCTTCGAACCTGCAAGCCTCCAGTCTCAGTCTCCCAAGTACTGGGATTACAAACATGCACCACCATGCCCGGCTATTTATTTACACAGGGATTGAACCCGGGGGGGGGGTTCTACCAACCCCTCCCCAGCCCTTTTTATTTTTTATTTACTTATTTTTTGGGGAGACAGGATCTTACTATGTTGCTGAGGGTCTTGCTAAATTGCTAAGGCTGGCCTTGAACCTGTCATCCTCCTGTCTCAGCCTCCCAAATACTGGGATGACAGGCGTGCACCACGTGTCTGGCTGAAACACATCAAGTTAATCATTTAAAGCAGCCATACCTTCACATGGCTAAAACTGGAAACTGCCCCTGCCAAGCAGGAATGTTAAAGAACGTGGCTGGGAACGGCCGCCTTGGAACTCAGTCTAGAAGGGTCCACAGGACTCAGAAGGAGGATTGAGGAAGAAACAGTTACATACTGCTGTGTCCCCTTGAAGGCATCACCGCAATCTCACCAGCGTGGACGCTGAGGGGAAGGGGCTGGTGGGATTCCAAGCTCTGCGTGTGTGTATTATGCGCCGCTTTAAATCCCACCATAACGTGTAATTACAATGGGCCCATAAACATATGAAAAACTTAAAAAATAAAATAAATGAAATTTTCTTTTCAAAAGTTCCCAAACACACAAAGTTCATCGGGAGACAGTCGGCGAGGCTGGCGGTCCCCAGCAGGGACCGGGGGCTCTTGGTTGCTGTCAGATCGACCTGAGTGGGCGTTACTGACCCAGGTGGGATGACCTGGTGGTCAGTCATCCACTGTGACATGTGTCATCAACAGACGGCCTCCCCCTCCTCCCCACTCATCCAAAAACAAGCAAGGACGTTCACAAAGCCACAAAGTCCAAAGTAAGGTTTTGAGTCTTGCACAGGGAAAGTATAAACACAGTAAGACATTCGAAAACTAGTTCCTTCCTTCCTTCCTTCCTTCCTTCCTTCCTTCCTTCCTCTTTTTGTGGTACTGGGGATTGAACCCTGGGGCATTCTACCTCCAAGCTATACCCCCAGTCATTTTTATTTTTTATTTTGAAGCAGGGTCTCACTAAGTTGGTGAGGTTGGCCTCAACCCTGCAATCCTCCCATCTCAGCCTCTCAAGTACTACACCCAGCTCAGTATTCTTTACACACAGAAACAACTCTAAGGAGAAATCACTTCGGCCTTCCAAATCCAGCTCAGCAGTATTTTAAACTACGTGTGTGTGTGTGTGTGTGTGTGTGTGTGTGCGCGCGTGCACGTGTGCGCATGTGCGCACGCTACTGGGGATGGAACCCAGTTACTGGGGATGGAACCTCTGGGCTACGCCCCCAGACATTTTAATTTTTATTTGGAAACAGGGTCTCACTGAGTTGCTGAGAGTCTTACTACTTGCCGAGGCTGGCTTCAAACCTGCGATCCTCCTGCCTGCCTCAGCCTCCCAAGTACTGGGATTACAAGCATGCGCCACCACACCTGGCTACGTTATGCTTCTATTCAATAAAGACTGGCTTAGGTGGCATCAAGGAGCGGCACGCAGGCACTGGATCTCAAGCGGCCAGCTGTGCGCACAGGGCCTTGGTTCATCCCAGTGACGGGGTCACGCGCTCTCTGCACACAGCAGCAGGAGGCTGGGGGAGACTGGGCGTGCTCTGCTCTGTCGCAGGGCCAGCCTGTCCTCACAAGTCCCTATCCAAGTGGCGAGACTCACTTCCAACTGTCACACAGAATACACCAGTGATCTGCCGAATCCAGCCGTCCCCGGGCAGGCAAGAGCCACGGCCCCTGGGCCTCCTGAGCAGCTCAGCCTTTGTTCCTTGGCCAGCGGAGGAAGAATCCTAGTGCCTCCTGCAACTGACGAAGCTCAAGAACGCCTCCCGCTCTCTGAACACTCTGAGGGGCCCGGCAGCTCCAAACGGTATACGGGTCCTGCTACGCCGCACCTGCTCGGCTCTCCGCCCCTTCATTCAGTTACATTTCAAAAATATTTCAAATTCACCTCAAGCTGCCTGCTTCCCAACTATCCCCGATGGCCCCTTCCTCTAGGCCGGGGTTACCTGTCTTCTCCTGCCAATAGAAGGTGGTTCCTAGCCCCGCGCCATGGTGCACACCTGTAATCCCAGTACTTGGGAGACTGAGACAGGAGGATCGCAGGTTGGAGGCCAGCCTCAGCAGCTTAAGAGAGACAGACAGCAACTCAGCCAGGCGTGGCGGTGCACGCTTGTAATCCCAGTACTTGGGAGGCTGCGACAGGGTTCGCGACCAGCCTCAGCTACTTATTAAGGCTCTCAGCAATTTAGAGAGACCCTGTTTCAAAATAAAGAATAAAAAAAAAAATACAGTTGGGGGTGTAGCTCTAGAAGTAGAATGCCCCTGGATTCAATCCCCAGTACCACATGCACATACACACACACACACACACACACACACAAATAATAATAATAATAATAATAATACCAAGAATAACAGAGCTAAGTCTCTTTCTAGTCCCAAACCAAGAAGTGCAGCCCTGTACCTTTCAGGAAAGATCTATGCTTGCCCCAGATAGGTTTATTTATTTTTATTTATTTATTTATTTTTTTTTTTTTTGTGGTACTGGGGATTGAACCCAGGGGCATTCTACCTCCATGCTACACCCCCCAGCCCTATTTTTTATTCCTTTTTTTTTTTTTTGCAGTACTGGGGATTGAACCCAGGGGCATTCTACCTCCAGGCTCCACCCCCAGCCCTATTTTTAATTATTTTATTTTGAAACAGGGTCTCACTAAGTTGCGGAGGGCCTCACTAAGTAGCTGAGGCTGGCCGCGAACCCGGATCCTCCGGTCTCAGCCTCTTAACTACTGGCATTACAAGCACCCAGCTCCCAGCGAGTCAAGCTGATTCTCCTCCCAGCCCAGATTCCCCAGGAGGAAAAGCTCCCAGAAAGGCCCCCGCAGATAAGAAGAAAGTGATGGCTAGTCAATCCTGCCCCCGCCTCTGTTGGGAAAACCTCCAGCCGCCTCACTGGACCCCAAGAAGCCAGTCGGGGTCCACATCGCACAGCTCCTCACCAGCCTTCCGACATCTTTGGAGAAGAGAGCCGGGGAAAGGAGGGCAGACATCTGTCTTTCCAGTGGTTTGTGTTGTATGATACTGAGGACTGAACCCAGGGGTGTCCTGACTCCAAGCTACACCCCCAGCACTTTTTTTTTTTTTCCTTCCTGCAGACTGAGAAATGAAGGCAACCGAAACTGCCCTGCCCTGGCTCTCCACAGCCTTCCCTGCCTGGTGCACAGAATCCCTCGACTCCCAGTAACAACCGTAGTGTCATAGACCCCGGGGGACCCAGAGGCCATCAGGACTTAGAAGACCACTGGCCAAAGCACTGGCCGGCTGAGGGGCGGCAGCTCCTAACTGTGGGAGGAAGTCAGTTCCTTCCTGACCCCAGACCAGACCCTACGGAGGGGAAAAGATGCTCATCTAAAATCCTCTCAGCCTTCCAAACAGGGCCTCGATCCCCGGTCAGGAAATGAACGGAAGAAAGACCGCCTCACAAGGCGGGGGCATCCAGCTGGGCACAGGGCCACATCCTGTAATCCCACAATTTGGGAGGCTGAGATGGGAGGATCGCAGGTTCGAGAGGCTAGCCTTGGAATCTTAGCAAGACCATGTTTCTTTTTTTTGGGGGGGGGGGATACTGGGGTTTGAACTCAGGGGCATTCTACCTCCAAGCTATACGGCCAGCCCGATTTTATTTCTTATTTAGAAACAGGGTCTCACTAGGTTGATGAGAGCCTCACTACTTGCTGAGGCTATCCTTGAACCTTTGATCCTCTTGTCTCAGACTCCCAAGTACTGGGATGACAGGCATGGGCCACCACACCTGGCAAGACCATGTCTCAAAATAAATAAATAAACAGGGCAGGGGTTATAGCTCAGGGGCAGAGAACCCCTGGGTTCAGTCTCCAGTACCAAGAAAAAAAGAAAAAGGGGGAATGAGTCCCTGGTTCCTCTTACAGAGACAGGAATTATCTTTTTACACCCAAAACGAAAACCTTCCCCCCCCACTTCCCATTCTCCAGGCTTCTTGAAATGACATGGAGTGCTTACCCAGGAATGCCTGGTTGTTTTTCCCAGGGGACTCTTGCCTCCCCTCCTTTCCAAATTTCAGACTGTTTCGTGCTTCCTCCGCTGAGCGGGATCCTTCTGACCGGCCACACACCTCCAAACCCCGAACAGAATCCCGAGGGTCATTCAAGTTCTCAGGCTTATCCAGGGTTCCCTCCCCAGGGATTCTTGGGGACCCCTTCTTATCCGAGACAGTGGGATACGATTTGGGTTTGGAAATGCCCCCCCCCCAAAGGCTCCTGCTTTGAAAGCATGTCCCCTGCATGGCCAGGTTCAGAGGTGGGGGGCGTGGCTGCAGAAAGTGGGTCACTAGAGACATGGCCTTGGGGACTCTACATATCCCTGGTCCTCCACTCTCACCCTCTCTACTTCTTTTTTTTTTTTTGAGACCTGGTTTCAAAATAAAGTATAAAAAATAGGGCCAGGGGTGTAGCGCAGAGGTAGAACGCCCCTGGGTTCAATCCCTGGTACCGCAAAAAAAAAAAAAAAAAAAAAAAAGGAGACAGATTTGTGATTAAATCTCATTGAATCACAAAAATTGCTACCATTACTAGGTCTCTAGTTTGCTCGTCTGCAAATGGGACAAATCTGTCCAGGGCTGGACTGAAGAGCAACGAAGCCACACACGCAGCGCACCTGGTACGGTGCCCGGCACGCAGTCGCGTTTTCCTAAAATCCAAGAAACCTCCAATTTTGTTTGTTTTTTGGTTTTTTTTTTTTTTTGCGATACTGTGGATTGAAACCAGGCGCATTCTACCTCTGGGCTACACCCCCACCCTCATTTTACTTATCTGTATTCTGAAACAGGGTCTCACTAAGTTGCGGAGGGCTTCACCAAGTAGCTGAGGCTGGCCGCGAACCCGGATCCTCCGGTCTCAGCCTCCCAAGTACTGGGATTACAAGCGAGTGCCACCACGCCCGGCTATCTACTAGTGCTTTGGGGGGCGTCTGGAACGGCATCAATGAAGATCCCAGAGTGATGGACAGAGGGATGGCTAGTATAGCAAGCATTGCGAAGAAGCCATAGCATCGTCTACAGAACAGGTATAAGGGCTTTGCTAGCAAATTTGTTCAACTTTGCTGTTTCGATTTTCTCATAATAAAACAATGGGAAGAGGGGAGTGAGGAAGAGCCTAGACTGCCATTTCCTGCTTCAAACTGAAAGAGGACCAGCCAAGCCTGGCGGTGCGCGTGTAATCCCAGCAACTCGGGAGTCGGAGGCAGGAGGGTCGATCACAAGTTCAAGGCCAGCCTGGGAAACTTAATAAGATCCTGTTTCCAAATTAAAAATAAATAAATAAGCTGGGCGTGGTGGCGCACGCTTGTAATCCCAGTACTTTGGGAGGCAGAGACCGGAGGATCCGGGTTCGCGGACAGCCTCAGCTCTCTCTGTCTCTCTGTCTCTCTCTGTCTCTCTCTACTTAGTGAGGCCCTCTGCAACTTCGTGAGACCTGGTTTCAAAATAAAGTATAAAAAATAGGGCCGGGGGTGTAGCGTGGAGGTAGAACGTCCCTGCGTTCAATCCCCGGTACCGCAAAAAATAAATAAATAAATAAATAAATAAATAAATAAATAAATAAAAAGGGCTAGGGATAGCCAGGCGTGGTGGCGCACACCTGTAATCCCAGTACTTGGGAAACTGAGACAGGAGGATTACATGTTTGAGACCAGCCTCAGCAACCTAGCAATACCCTATTTCAAAAGAAAAAAAAATTAAAAGGGCCTGAGGGTATAGCCAGAGGTAGAATGTCCCATGGTCCAATTTTCAGTACCCAACACACACACAAACACACACACACACACACACACACACACACACACACACACACACACACA
>PVJS01046909.1:0-15636 GCA_004027185.1 Glis glis
CTCCGCAACTTCGTGAGACCTGGTCTCAAAATAAAGTATAAAAAATAGGGCCGGGGGTGCGTGGAGGTAGAACGCCCCTGCGTTCAATCCCCGGTACCGCAAAAAAAAAAAAGAATAAAATATAGGGCTCAGGGTGTAGCTCGGAGGTAGAATGCCCCGGGTTCAATCCCCAGTACCGCCAAAAAAAAAAAAAAGAAATTCCCGAAACAAACTAAAGTGGCACCTGGGCCTTGGAGAACTTGCTGTCTCTGGGAGGTTTGGCTGTGATTCTTTTTTTTATACTTTTGTTGGTACAATGTAATTCTACATCATAGTGAAATTCGAAGTGATAGATAAATAAATGCACACATCACTTTAATCGGATTAGTTACATAAACTGAGCAGTCTCCATGTGAAGGTGAGGACTTGGGGAGGTCTGGATTTTGGTTACATATTCTTATTTTGGTTTGGCGCAGACATAGCAAATACAAGCAAAATCAGCAGCAGTAATGGCTTGATGATAAGAATCTTCCTCTTTGAAGTAACTTATTTGAAAAGAACTAATGAGTAAGATAAAGTTTTACTCATATCTGGGGGATAGTACATCTTTTACGGTGCTTAATTATTATCTAATCTCTAGTGATAATAGATGCACAATTAATACAAGAAAATCAAACATTTGCAATATAAATCTAAGCCCTATGGTACATTAGACTTCCTAAATAAGTGCACTTATTTTTGGGTTTTTTTATGTTTTTTTCCCCAAAGGAATAATTTCCTTCCTACATGCTTTCAGCAAGAATGGTACTAATCATCGAGATTTTTAATTCACCAGCTAAAGTTGATCAGATAAAGCTTCCTTTAGATGATAAGGAAGTTCAGACAAAGAAAATAAATTACTGTTTTTATCTGATTATGTAAGTAAAAACATGCGTTGGTTATAGAACACAGTGCAATTAACACATAAAAGTATTCAGCTGTAATTCATAGATTAGTTTGCATGGCAACACAGGATGAGGCAGCATCGTGCTTGCAAACACCATCCATAGAAACAACTCATCTTTGAGCTGTTGTTCCCAGTACTATATATTAATTCGGACTCCCAGGAATTGAGCAATATTCAGATATATTCTGTCTGTTCCTTCTGTCTTATCCTGTTTGCTCACACTTAATATTTGTGGCATATACCTTCCCCTGCATAGATTCCCAAACATATTTGGCTTACCCCCCCCCTTTCAGAAAAACAAATTACTCAGTGCGCCCCGGTGGAAATCTATCTTCTTTAAGCAAATAAACAGAAAGATGCAGTGACACATTCGAGTTCTTTTTAGGAATCTATTTCATACCAGCGCCCCCTGGGGGCGCTATCTCCCACTTTGGGAGCCTAATGCTGGAGAGACCATGGTATAATGAAATAAAACATGAAAATAGGAAATCTCATTAGAGTAGCATTCCTAGCCTTTGGGAATTGAGACAACCTTCCATTTCTGTTTTCATTTTATGACAGAACGCCCATTTTTTTATTAGAAAGCAGACTTTTCAAGTGAATTAAGTAGAAAAATAAATCGCAAAAATATTTTCGAAAATATCAAATAACACTTGAGACAATGAGAGACATATTGGGATATCAGAAATCAGTGATTGGCAATGAAGAATCTATAGTCTAAAGGCAGCACAGTCTAAATACACCAAATACCCCTCTCACTCATTTCGCTGACTTTCCTTGGCATTCACCTTCTGCAGCATTAAAGAGATAGCACAGTCATTACTGATCTCCTGGCGGATCACTCGCATCTCGATGCTTCTACGTGGCAGGGATTTGGCAGTGTCTGAGATAAGACTGTCTCTGTTGTTCCCAATATATATATATGTTTTTTTTTTTTTTTTTTGCGGTACCGGGGATTGAACCCAGGGGCGTTCTACCTCCACACTACACCCCCGGCCCTATTTTTTATCCTTTATTTTGAAACCGGGTCTCACGAAGTTGCGGAGGGCCTCACTAGGTAGAGAGAGAGAGAGACAGGGAGAGAGAGAGAGAGAGAGAGGGAGAGAGAGCTGAGGCTGGCTGCAAACCCGGATACTCCAGTCTCCGCCTCCCAAAGTACTGGTATTACAAGCGTGCGCCACCACGCCCAGCCCAATATATTTTTAATATATAAAAATTTTAATTTAAAAAATGAAAAAGTTGTACAACCAGGTAAGATGAGAAACATCTAAAACTCCTTAGTCCTTAAATATCCAGTTTATGAAAGAATGGGAAATATTGCTACGCTTACCGCTTTGCTGCCAGTTAATAACCCTTCACTGCTGGGCGCCCTTATCTGAATCCCTTATCCCATGAAAGCAAGATGTTTCTGTTCTCTGAAGACATTACCATGTGAAGGGTGGGTGCTCTGTATACCGAGTCAGGAGCACAGCTAAAACAAATTTTTACAGCCAATCCCAAAGTCACTTACTATGTCAGGAATATATATTATATATACATATGTAGGTGTGTGTGTATATATATATATATATATATATATATATATATAATATGTGTTGTTATATAATTATATATACTGCAAGATTACTTTGTTTGGAGTAGGAAAATGGAAAGAAGTTAAAAATAGCATGTCACACATATCATGAGAAACATCAGCTTAAAATTAACACATACCACCATGGTTCCACATCCCGTCATTAGTGGCACCATATTTTAGTTGGTACAGAGTGACAATACTTCCTAAGAGCCGAAATGCTTTCTGACTTGATGTTAAAGCCAACATGTAATTTTCTGCGTGAGTTTTCTACTCTGCTGCTTTCCTGAAAGCCACTTGTAGATTTGTTTGACTTGCATAGTTAATTATAAATGAAGGAGTTAAACTTGTATTCATCCCTAATCAATCAAGTTAAGGAAACAATCCCTACCCTTTTTTAAACATGAAATTTGCCAGGCGTGGTGGCATACGCTTGTAATCCCAGTACTTGTGAGGCTGAGCCTGGAGGACCCGGGTTCGCGGCCAGCCTCAACTACTTAGTGAGGCCCTCCGCAACTTAGTGAGACCCTGTTTCGAAATAAAGAATAAAAAACAGGGCTGGGGGTATAGCTTGGAGGTAGAATGCCCCTGGGTTCAATCCCCAGTACCGCAAAAAATAATAAAAAATAAAAAATAAACATGAAATTTGTTTGAGATCGCCAAGACAAATAATAAGTTAAGAGAGCCTTCCTAGTATTTCACCCGGTAAACAAGCCTAAACACAAGTCCACTGAAGCTGATCCGAGTTCTGGGCTAACCAGGGTTCACGATTACCTAGTTTCACTCTTATTTCAAATGTCCCATAATCCTTTGAGACGTTTCAATTAAGAAATCCTCACTAAAGTGAAGAAAAACCTTGTGGTCACACTTTATTGCTTCCAAAGTAAAATAAAAAAGAAATTAACATGATATTATGTATAAGCAGACATGAATAAATTTGGGAATTTATGTAAAAAATGATTTCATCGAAATCTTTTTTTCATAAAAAATTATTTTCATAGAATTTAATTTAAGAAAACCTTTTAAATGGTCATTAGTGATTTCCCTGTATTAATTTGTTTATTGGGCTCCTGATCTCCTCTCCACACAGAGGGAGGTTTCATAAATGCATATTGATATGCCTACCATGGGCGTATGTGGAAGGGAGAATTAATCCTCCATTGTGTAGCAGTCAAGTCCTATTTGGTGGTTTGTCTGCTAAGATCAATACAGGGTCTCTAAGGCACAATGGCTGGCTCCATTCACTCTTGCTAGACAAACAATTTTCCTTTTAAAAGTCAGTTCAAAAAAAGAAAAGAAAAGAAAAAGCTTTTCCTAGGCACAACCAGCCCTGGCTAAAACTTTTTTTTTTTTTTTTGCGGTACCGGGGATTGAACCCAGGGGCGTTTTACCTCCGCGGTATACCCCCAGCCCTATTTTTATCCTTTATTTTGAAACCGGGTCTCACAAAGTTGCAGAGGGCCTCACTAAGTAGCTGAGGCTGGCCGCGAACCCAGATCCTCCGGTCTCCGCCTCCCAAGTACTGGGATTACAAGCATGCGCCACCATGCCCGGCTGGCTAAAACTTTTTAATAGCCCAAGGTTGGGTTTCAGTACCCAGCCTTTATTTCTCCTTCTTTGGATAAAACTTCTCTCCCATTAAAACCTGCCTTCAAGAAACAATTTGAAGCCAAGAGTGGTGACATATGCCTATAATCCCAGTACCTAGGAGGCTGAGACAGGAGGACTGCAGATTCAAGGACAGCCTCAGCAACTTAGTGACACCCTATTTGAACAAAAAATAAAAAGAGCTGGGGGTATAACTCAGAGGAGGAACGCCCCTGGGTTCAATCTCCAGTACCACAAAACAAACAAAGAAAAAAATTGATGCACAAATTCAATCATGTTACTACCCTCTGAATAACTGTATTTCATCAAAGATAAGAATTCTTAGTCAGAATTAGTCTCTAATTGTGGAATTTACATAACATGAGAAGGCAGTGGAGACATGGCCGCTGATTGGAAGACATCTCCTTGGTTTCATCATGGAACAACTCACCTCACCTGCTCACATGACCGTCCTGTGGCCAGGAGTTGTCTGAAGCCTCTTAATACCACATCCTTTCTACGTATTGCTTGACTAGCTCCTTTTTATTTTTCTACATTTGATTCAAATCTTGCCAACCTCATAGAAATATTTCTCAAGTACATTCAACTCCCAAGAACCCCCTCAATCATTTCTCTGATAGCAGTTATTACATTTAATTTTTATTTCTTATGTTTCCACTCTCCCTGCTAGAGGTTGCTAAGAGCAAGGGCTGCTACTGTTAATTTTTGCCTGCCCACACTTAGCCCAGTGTTTAGAATATAATACCACTTCCCCCCACCTCCTGTGCCAATGTCAGCTAAATCGTAGACTACGCACATGGCCATCAACATGTTGTCCCTTTCATCTGCTGAATATCTATTCAGAGAAAGTATCCAGGAGCGGCAGAGAGGGCAGTCATGGAAAGAGGCAGAGAAGCTGGGACACAGCGCTAGATCCTCCTTCCCCAGAAGGTGCATGTCCTAAAGTTAAGAAGCAGGAAATGTTTGAAAAAATATTGGAATACTATTTTATTGAATGGTTTCAAACCCTACTAGAAGAAATAGCACTTAGCCTTTTCAACGTGACTTGATTATACAAAGCACGGTCCCTCTAAGCCAGGGTTTGGCAAACTGTGGCCTTCAGGTCAAATGCAACCCATCTCCTGTTCTCATACTGCTTCCAAACTTAAAAAAAAACTTTACATACCTGAATGGCTAGAAAAAAAGTAAAAAAAATAAGAACATTTTGACATGTAGAATTAATATGGAATTCATATTTCAGTGTCTGTAAAGAAGGATTTATTGGATTATGATCATCCTCATTCATCTATGGATTATGTAGGGTGCTTTTGCTCCTTGAGTACTTGTCACATAGACAGTGTGTCCTGTAAACTCTCAACTGCATAGACCATCTTGACTTTTAAAAAGAGTGCTCTAAATGAGTGTATTAGGAACAATGTAGGCAACCTAATGGCATTGCTTACATCTCTTTTAAAAAAACACACACACACACAGTTGAAAAACAATTGAGGATGAGAAAAAGTGGTTCTCTTAGGCTTGAAGACAATAGTCCATCAGGGCATTCCTCTTCAGGGTGAATAGCAGAGGTGTAAATGGGATCATTAACAACTGTTTCCTATAGAAGTTAGATCAGATAAAGCAGGAGATGCAACCAATAACCTTAGCATCTTGAAGGTAGAGGGAAAAAGTACATATCAATGTTTAGAGACCTGAGATAATGAGAGTTCAATTATTCTATTGCTCTTCTTTCCTTAGCATGGAAATCTTTTGAAAAAAAATTAAAAAGAACTGAGTGTTCAATTTATTATCATTATCAAAGTGCCTGTGTTAGCTTCGCATCACTGTGACCAAAACACATGACAAAAACAACTTAGAGGAGGGAACGTTTATTTCAGCTCACAATTTCAGAGGTCTTAGTCAATGGTTGGCTGAAAATTGCTCTGGGCCTGGGGTGAGGCAGAACTTCAGGGTAGAAGGTCATGGCAGAGGAAAGCTGCTCAGCTCATGGCAGCTGGGAAGCAGAGAGAACAAGAGCAAGAGCAAGAGGGAGAGAGAGAGAGAGGAAGAAACCAGGGAGAGATAGAGTCCCCAAGGCCATACCCCCAAAGACCTACTTGCTCCAGCCTGCCCAACCTGCCTATGGTTTTTACCACCTCCCAGTAAATTCATTCAAATTATGAATCCATCAGATGGACTGACTCACTGATGAGGCTGGAACCCTCATAATCCAATTATTCACCTCTGAACGTTGCCACAATGTCTTAGACGGGAGCTTTTTTATGGGGGGAGGCATTCCAAATCTAAACCTTAATGGTACTCTCCCTACTCATTATAGGAACAAGATAAATTTTTGAGGATGTAAGAGAGAAAGGAAAAAGAGAAGGGGGAAAAATATGTTTGTGGAATATTTCCTTTAACTTGTTTTTCTTTCTTGTATGTGGAAGTTCACTAATTTTAAGTGCTTTTATCTAAGCAGATAATTTTGCTTGTATTTATAAAGCCACAGGCAAATGTTTCGAAGAATGCACTTTTGTTGTTTCAAGTTTTAGCCTCCTTTTCTCATAATGAAAATCAACCACCATTGATCACATAGCGATATTGACCATATTGCTAACATGGATTAAAGGCTAGTAGGTAGTGAAAACCCCAATAAGCCTTACCCTTCAACTGTAAATAAACTGTTATCATGAGCCCTCATTAGTGGTAGAAACATCAAAGTCATCAAACCAATTTTAAGAGTATTCTAGCTATTCATGTTAATGACACCTATCATGGAATTGCTATGTCCTTTCTTATTTTTAATTTAAAGCACACATCATATATTTCCATTTTATTGTCAAAAGCTTCCTTGACAACTCTTATATTTTCCTTTAAACATAAGAAAACCCTTTTCTTTATTTAGATTTATAGCTAACAGCCAGTCTCCGGCATGTTTTGCTATAGACTTTCATGACTGCAATTAAAACTAACAACAAAAATAACAACAACCCAAACAAAAACTTCTGCAATAAAAGGGCTCACGAGCAACTGAACTAATTTTAGAACTGTGTTCATCTGTAAAGGCAACTTGGTTTCACACATATTCACCTGCCCTTAAGATACGGCTTTAATTTATCACGGATGGCCTTCTCAATGGTCTGTTGAAGTATTTGGCTCCAAAATGATTTATTCTGTTTAAAAGCCCCTTGCCAACACTTAGTCACCAGGAGGCTCCGAAGCCCCAGGGACCAGCTCTCATTACATATCGTGCCCATTTAAACAAGTAGAACATTTAACAATCATCAGATCTAATTTACATCTTTATAATGTTGCTTTGCATTTGGCTTTTTTTTTTCTCCTCATTCTGTCAAAACAGATATTTTGGTTCTTTAGCTCATTCTTGATTTACAGTGGATTGAAATGGACATTTGACAAAAGCTGAAAGTCCCCAAGTCTGCCCTGGAAAAATGTCCAAGCTGCCCTTAGTCTCTCAGGTAGGAGGGCTGATTTGCCTGTGATTGTTCAAAAACAGGGTGAGGTGACACGTGGTGCTGCCACCCAGAGAGGTCCTGTGGGTCTCACTATTAGGATTCTAATTCTGGTGAAATGGAATATTCTGCTTTTAGGGGGAGGGCTGGAGAGAATCAACAAAACAACCACTTTGCATCTGGGCCCCATCATCTTGGAACCAGAATGGGCCTAAGTCCTGAGCTGTGGTGGGGTGGGCAGAGCAGAGCTTGGAGCAAACGCCCCAGGCTCCAGTGTGGTAGCTCTCACCAGCCGCCTAGATGCCAATAGCCTGCACCTCCCGGCCTGGCTTGCCATCTGCTTCTCTGCCAGTCCTGCCAATGGAAAGCACTGGCAGGAGACGGGAAGGGGATTGGAAGAGGAGCCAGGGTACTTTCCCCGTCTTTTGCATCTTCTAAGCAGTCCTAACCTCCTTGGGGGCTCGAGCTCATTCCATAGTAAAGGCTTGGTACAGATCCAGCCCCCATTCAATTCTCTGCCCTTGAGCCCAAACACTTTCTCTCCTGTCATCCCTCCAGCCTCCTGCTGGTACTGGCTTCTTGCAGTTGCTAACTCCTGGGTTACCCCCAGGCTTCTGGAAATCCCATTGCCTGTGTGATGAAAATTCCCTTCAGTAAATCCATTCTGTTGTAAATACTTGACATGGTTGCTTCTGCCTGATTAGACCCTGAATACAAACTATATTATTTTAAAACTAAGGTACTATGCTTATTGTGTAGCCTCATTTCCAGAAAATTAGTGTGTATGAGAACATTCAAAGAGATGTAAGAACATATGTGTTGCATGTGCTTGGAATATGGGACATATTCTAGGTATGTTTAATTTTAATTTCTAGTTTCCATTTATTTTCACATGATTTTCTCCTCTTTCTCCTTAAAATGGAACCTGAGGAAAATAATTTTTAATGAAGATTCTTTTTAGTTGGTTTATGTTTAAGCAGGTGTATTTTTTGTTAAATTTTTATGTTTTTACTTGTACTGTATTTTTTTCTTTTTTGGTAGTACTGGGGATTGAACCCAGGGGCATTCTATTGCTGAGCTACACCCCCAGCCCTTTTTTTACTTTTTGTTTTGAAACAGGGTCTCACTAGGTTGTTGAGAGTCTTGCTACTATTGCCAGCGCTATCCTCAAACCTGTGATCCTCCTGTCTCAGTCTCCCAATACTGGGATTACATGGTTTGGTTCATTTGTTTTTTTGTGGGTTTTTTTTTTAGCTAGATACAATCAGAAGACAACAATAAGAGCATTTTCATACAGAATTCTGACACCATAAAACCATACAGGTAAAGTTATGAACTTAAGACCTTCTTCATATAATTTTTTATAACTAATAGAAAGAATGACTATCCACTCAATGCTTTAATCCTCTGGGAAGAGGCAAAAGAATCTAAACATTAAATGTGTATAGTGTCTTCATTTAATCTTAGGAGATTGCTGTGTCTCACATTGATCGGAAAAGAATTACTCCCCTTACAAGATCTCTAATGTAAATATAGGCCCTTGGATTCTCATCAAAAACAGAGTTTGTTTAAGGATATAGAGACTTTCTGGGTTAAACTGAAGACTAGACTTTTAGTGGAAATGCCTGGCTGGCTTGCGATGGTTAAATCACAGCTTCTGTACTCTCCCTTCCTTTTGTATTTAAACAGTTGTGACTGTTTACATGAAGCATTATCATTAAATTATTTATGCTTAAGGAATTTTGAAATTTTTAGCAGGGAAGGCGTCCCTGGCCAGTGGCGCATGGGGGAGAGGGATGCAGAGATGAGGAAGGGACAGGGCAGGCCTGCGCCTGGCTGTGTGAGTGTGAGAACCTGCTTTGCGCTGGGCACCTCCAGCTGGTCCTGTGCTTTGGCCTCTGGACAGGAGGAGCCCTGGCCATCCCCGGGTGGTCAGCTGAGTGAGGGGCACTGGAATAACGTGGCATGGTCAGATCTGCCAGAAGGGACACGAGTCATATTTGCAGCACCATCGTCTCAGTCAGACAGGACTGCTGCCAAAAAAAAAAAAAAAGAAAGAAAGAAAGAAAGCAGGCGCTGATTCTCTGCCCCAGCAGAGAGCCAAGTCTCCCTGACAGCTAGACTTGTGTGCATTCTTTTCTGTGAGACTTAAGTAGTAGACAATAGGCAGCAAAATTATCAGGCCTTCCTGGGCAGAACTAGAAATAAGAGATGTGTTCAGTCATTACTGGATAATCCATAAGTAATTTTAAAAGTACAGTTGAAAATGAAATAGGCAAATGCTTAATGACAACTTGAAGGTGTCATGAGGCCTATAATAGCTAATAGGTTTTAGACTGTGCAAACTCAGGTGAGAAGAAATGAAAATGCTCACAATAAACGGCTCTACTTCTTGCTTTTAAGCTGCCTGGCGTCTCCTCTAAGGCAAGGCTGCAGGCCTGAGCCAGGGACCAGCTCCTCCTGCCCCCATGGCAAAGGAACTGAGGAGTCTCTGAATGAACTGTGAGAAATAAACAGGTTTAGTGGTGTCAACAAGTGAGAGAGGTGGCTGCTTATAGGACAGAGCTATGAATAACACTGTCTAAATGGCATAGGGATTTGGTTCCTTGGGAAATGGCCCACAGGGAAGCAGCAGGCACTGGAACCATGCACAGTGGGGAGTTTCATCCAAGGGAGTTACTTTTCAAAGGAAAGGAAGAGTCAGGAAGCAACAGCGCAGGTCACGGAAGGAAGCTCCCAGGGTGAGAGCTGCCCTGACAGTGTTCAAGATGAAACCCCTTGGGATGCAAAACAAAAATAGGCATCTTGTGGAAACTGGCACCATCTGCCCAAAGCAGAAAGGACCAGGCATTTGCTGGAATCTTGGTTTGCTTGATGGGGGTGTGTGTGCGTGTATCACTGGGGATTGAACCCAGGAATGCCCTACCTCTCAGCTACACCCCAGACCTATTTTATCTTTTTTTTTGAAATGGGGTCTCACTAAGTTACCATGTGCTGGCTTCCAACCTCTGATCCTCCTGTCTCAGCCTCCCAAGTACTGAGATTACAGGCATGCTTCACTGTGCCGGGCTGGATATTCTTTTAATGGAAGACAAGCCTACTTCCGCCAATATACACTCAGGGTATAACCCAGAGTGAACCTTGTTAAGAAAAATGAAGACCACACAGTGAAATTTCCAGAGGATCGCTAGTGCTCACGGTGTAAGATTTGTAGCACTAAGTCAGTCATTTCCCAGGACCGTATCTGAGATGGAGAGAACAAGAAGTCAGCATCCTTCAAATTGTTGGGCATTGGAGATTACGAAATCTGTCAAACTTGGGATGATTTGTATTTCAAAATTCTGGCCAGATTTACGTTTTTTATGGATGTGACAATGGAAAAGACGTAGGAACCTGAAAAGTGTCAGGTCTTTCCAATTCTGTTTTCGTTTAAAGTCATCTTGGTTAAAAATGGTTTCTCTGAATATAAAAAGTAAGATGTGTTCTTCGTGTAGAACCAGGTTAAGCTGGGCATTTCATCTAAGAATCCAGAGAGGAATTTGGAACAATTCAGGAGATGAGATGATTCAGGGCCTGGGGGAAAACAGGAAATCTGATTAAGAGCAAAAGAGCCATAGACAAGCATCTCCCCTCACTCCCTCCCATATTTATTGTTTACCATCAGACCTTTCCTTGAAGGATTTATTTCAGCAGTAAACATTTACTGAGTTACAACGATTTGCTCAGCACTGGACAAGGTCTGTGATGACCTGATCCTTGACCTCATAGACCTCATGGTTTCGTGAGAGACAGCCGACCTGTAAAAAAAACTAATTGTACTCTATTAGTTGCAAGCAGCCTTGGGGGCATAAAAAGGGAGAACGGATATTCTTAACCATATAGAGAGAAAAGAGTCAAGACGTTCTTCAAATGAGAACTGATGTTTGAGCTTTTAGCAATGTAAATTGTAATTTACCCAAAGGATTTTTGCAGCGAGAGTGCAAAGAGGATTAATCTAGAAAGAACAGTTAATACGAAAGCATGGGGAAATGGAAGGACATAGTTGTGTTCTAGCGATAGAAAGCTATTTGTTCCAATCAGGATACAGGGATGTGTGGGTGAGCCACGGTGGATCAGGTGGTAAGTCATGAAGAGCTGCACAGATCATGCCAAGGAGCTAGAGCTCTTCCCTGCGGGTGATGGGGAAACCGTAGAGGCTTTTATAAAGGAGAATGACGTGATCACTCAAAGATATGTGGTGGTGAAAAGAGAGCTCCAGGTAGCAAAGATGAGGGATAGAAAACAGAGGAACATATGTCCATGGTCCCACGCCTGGGAGAGACAGTCCCTAGTGGGACTTAATGTGTGTCTTACAATAATCAATTGTACAGGTATTTTCATAAATCTTTTAAAAGATGAAGAAAAGCATACTTTGAAAATAAGAAAACACTTTTAAAGAAGATTATAATGCATTTTACTAATGGCATTCATTTAAGCAAAAAAATATTTTATTAGGCTATTAGGTCCCAATCGTATGTTCCATTTATTACCTCGAAAGCCTTCAGTTAATGACATAATAAGTGAAAACAAAAGGAAATATAGGAGACAGGAAGTTGTTTAAAAGGCACAAACCAAAGGAATACAGTCAATAAACCAAAATAATATCAAATGTTGAGGCTTAGTGTATAAATGCTGGGTAGATAGGCTAAAAGCATCTTACTCTTTCTCTGTGTTTCCCCCTTGCTATACAAACCCAACCTGTTAATTTCCCCTAATTTTCACACTAAGGGTCCTGTTAAGAGCTTCTTGTTTAAAATTGTGCTTTAGTGATATCGCAGATTGTAGAAAATTACTTGTCTTTATAAAAGAAACACAAAATGCTGTCAGAATTATATTGCGTCCTTTTGGAGATGCCTTGAAATTAGATAATCTACGAAATTGGTGGGAATTTGTTCTGCTCAACTATTTCCAGAGGAATAAGATGTCCAAAATATTTCCTAAAGTCTGAATGTGTGTAGGCAAAGATAAGGAATCAGTACAGGCAATTTACTGGAAATACTTTTCTCACTCTCAGCTTGTGAAAACCAGAAAAGACCTGGTTTGTTTCCAAACTTTCATTTAGGTTTTTATGCCCCCTAGTGGGTATTTGCTATTTCTGCAGTTGTAAAATAATGCCAATTATCTTTACAGCATACTCTTTGTGCAACTGAGCTCACTTTATATTGACAATATAGGACATTGATATTCCCTTAATATTAAATTATATTTAAAACATTATTAGACCCATAACACTTTATATTTTAATAAAGGTATTATAATAATAAATTAGTCAAAATTAATAATTTAATTTTTAAAATTCTTCGGAGCTAGGGATGTAGCCCAGCAGTAGAGCATATGCCTAGCATGCTCAAGGCCCTAGGTTCAATCCCCAGCATTACATAAAAAAACTCTTCGGGACAATGCATGTGAAAACATAGGCTATCATTAAGTTACATGACCCAACAGAATTTTATTCATGAGTTCCTTAAAAGTCCATTAACTCCCAGCTAAAAACCTCTAGTTAGGAAAGGAAATCCTCTAGCTTCCCCCTTTTATCTTCTAGATGCTAAGGTTGTTTATGTTGTGAATAGTAGGGAAAATTTAAATAGACTTTTAGAAGGATAATAGTTCATAATCTGGATGAATCAGGAGATAACACAGAATTCGTTAAATAATATATGTGAAGTAAAGAGAAAATCTCTTAAGCTATTCAGCAGAGCTAGAATGGTATAGTGATTGATCCTCCAGGCAACATAGGTGGAGACAAATTCAGGGCAGCTTTTTAGGCAAACACTGATTTTAAAATGTCAAAGAGAAGTCTGTCTGTTGTGGAAGTAATATCTGGGCCCCTCTGGCAAACAAATTCTGTACCACAAGCAGGTGTTATATAGCAACACTTAAAAGAGTCACTTGCTATTTGCAAACATTGCAGCTACTATAAAAATTATCCATCACACTGTGATCCTTCTAGAATACCAATCTGATGGCAGAAAATCTATGAATAACATAGCTACTGAGAGCCTAAGGGGTAGAATTATTAGTTAAGAAGTGATCCAGTTTCCAGGTCAGAAGAAATTATTTCTCAGAACTCTTGGATCAGCACTCAGGTCAAACAGAACTGAAACACAAAATCAATAATTAAAGTATACATACACGCATGTACAATCAGCTAATGGCTTTCACCAGGGTATTATAAATATTACATACTTTCATCTAACTTTTAAAATGACACCAAATTTTCAATTGTGCCCCCAAGTACTAACATATTCCCCATATGAGTTTTTCGTTTTAACTATTGTGGTTGCTGGGATACAGTATTTATGGGCCCAGCACCTGCCCCATACAACCTACAGGATGCTCCTGGACTTCTACATACCTGCACAAGATCCATTCATTCTATTCCTTATACCTGGCAAGTTAAGACGTTTCACTATAGAAAAAGAAAAAGAGAGGGAGATATTGAGTTACAATAAGCGCCAAGGTTTATTGTAACATCAGCATTTTTCTTCTGTTGTATGAAGATCTCTTGTGCCTTTGTGATTGTTTATAAACTACATGATTTTTTTTCTCTTAGTATCTGTGGGAAATACAGACTTTCCATCTGTATTTCCCACATATGGGAAGTCATGCCTTAGCTGGGGAGATTTATTTTATATAGCATTTCTCTCTTATCAGATGAACCTACACTTATACTCTTCAAATAAAAAGAGGAGGAAAAATAGAAACCACACAAATAAAGCTAGGAATCTAACAGTATTGAGTTCACAGACTATGTAAGAAAATACAAGGAAATATTTCTCTGTTTGTGATCTAAAGACAGCCACACTCTGGCCATATGATTTCTGGAGAAATGCTAAATGGGGAAACCAAGTAGATATTAATAAAATTTGGTTTACAATGTGTTATATTTTAAAACTAGGCATACTTCTCCCAACTTATTTGAATAATACTTGATAAATTATGAAGATGGATGGATGGATGGATGGATGGATGGATGGATGATAGATAAGGATTCACTCAAGTTTGCCCAAATTAACCAGATTTTACCACATTTTTGGCATTAAGCAAGTAGAGTCCATGCCAGAATTCAAAGATTTTGCATGAAACTTTTGGACAATATTTGAGACTGAAATCTTCAATAACAAAAAAGTAAATATCTTCTAAGGAATTGGTCCTACACCCAATATGGTCACTAACATATGGCAAAAGATATCATTTTGGGCAAGTATATTTGAGCAGTGTGCAAATTTAGAATTGGCTTTTTTGTGTGTGGACGAAAATTCCATAGTTTACCTCTTTTTAACTGATGTGAGGAAGAAAAGGAACAATAAACTAGCATATGTCCAGGGTGGAAAGGAGCAGAAATCTGGGTGGCTTTACTAACATAGTGAATGAAGGAAGAAGAGAGGAAATGTAAAGAAAGTGAAGGGAAGGGAAAGCTTTCTTTCAATTAACAAAATTCAAGTCACTCAATTAACACAATTCAAAACCTTTGGGTAGTTGTTCTCTTATAGTGTTCTTTCCTTGTTTTCTTCTATTTTTTTATGAACACAGTATTTATCTTCTTTGATCTTAGGTGCTCTTTGTAGTCTTTTCAGAAAACTGGGAATGGATCCACCATATGATCCGGCTATACCACTATTGGGTATCATACCAAAGGGATTGAAACTAGAAACAACAGTAATATATGCATACCCATGTTCATAGCAGCACAATTCACAGTGGCCAATTCATGGAACCAACCTAGATGTCCATCAACAGATGAGTGGATTACAAAATTATGGGAAATACACACAATGGAATTCTACTCAGCAATAAAGAAGAACAAAATAACAGCATTTGCAAGAAAATGGAAAGATCTGGAGAACATTATGTTAAGTGAGATTAGCCAATCACAAAAAAAGAAGGGACATATGTTGTCATTAATATGCACAACTTAAGGAGTAGTAGGGACACAAAACGGACTCCAATGACAACGGAAAACCCTCAGTGGTGCAAGGGAAGGGGTACAAGGGAAGGGGAAGGGGAAGAAAGAAGTGAATCTATGGAATTACTATCATAAACAA
>PVJS01046910.1:0-15636 GCA_004027185.1 Glis glis
AATCCCCGGTACCGCAAAAAAAAAAAAAAAAAAAAAAATTTACATTATTGCTAAGAAATGTTACGATCAGGCCTGGAATCTGGGCTTCTTGACTTCTTTCCTGTTTGATTTTCATGGAAAATGAATTCACACACACACACACACACACACACACACACACACACACACAGAGAGAGAGAGAGAGAGAGAGAGAGAAAGAGAGAGAGGCCAGAAAAAAATAAAGAGACTAGGATATTAAGAATATATTAAAAAAGGTGGACATATGTAGGACTTGGTGTTGATTTTTTTGAGTCAAGAAATGGATGAGAGTGACTAAAAGGGGGTGTTTCGTGTAGTATTTTGTTTCCAAATATTTTGCTGATGTCAATTTGCAATATCTTGCTAATTGTCAGTTTTATTGATTTAGCTCTTTATTGGAGCATGCCTGTGGGCTAGTTGCTCTTTTTAATATGTCTTTCACCAACTAGATTTAAAGTCCCTCGCTAAAAGAAATGGAGCCTTGCATTTTCTCTAGTCCTTGCACAGTTTGCACATAGCAGAGAATTAAGAGCATATATGAATTATGGTTCTAAGAAGTATGCGAACTTATTCTTGAATAAACATCTATTATTAATAATTTAATTGATGTGAGACATTCCTCTGATGCTTCCAACTGCACCTTTTTCTGTGCATAGACTGGTATATCCACATTTTTGTTCAAAATCTCATGAAGCATTTGTGTGTGTGTGTGTGTGTGTGTGTGTGTGTGTGTGTGTGTGTGATACTAGAGGGTGAACCCAGGGGCATTCTACCTTTGAGTTGCACCCCCTGCCCTTTTCTAATTTTTATTTTTGTTTATTTATTTATTTATTTTTATGGTTCTAGGGTGAAACCCAGAAGCCTTCTACCTCCAGGCTACACCCCCAGCCCTAGTTATTAATTTGTTTATTTTTGGAAAAAGGGTCTTACTAAGTTGCCGAGAGCCTCACAAAGTTGCTGAGGCTGGCTTCAAACCCGCATCCTCCTGTCTCAGCCTCCCAAGTACTGGGATTAAGGGTGTGTGCCACCACACCTGGCCTCAGAAAACAATTTTATGTACTGTTAATCAAAGAGCTACACACTGAATATCCATGATGTCTCCAGTACTGGGCTGATTCTAGGATGAAATAGTTAGACTTTTGTGCAACTATTTCCCATAAATAGAAGAAACCATCAAGTCAATGGATAGTCATAATTGCTGATTTTGTCATTAAATTGAACTATTAATGAGGATAATTGGCATTTACTCCTCTCATGGAACGGTAGAAAAATGGAAGAATTTAGATCTGGGTTTATGTTGTGGGAAGATTAAAATTCCTTCTTCAGAAATATCCTGGCTTTGCTTAACAATGTCTCATGTCCAGTGTTATTACCCACCCACCTCAAAGACTTGTTTGGGTCTTTAGTTTTCATAACAAGATTTAAATCTTATTTTTTCTTAAGTGTTAGAATGAACTATATAAAATAGGCCTTTTACAGATCTAGAAATTTCAAAAATTGACAATTTCATGTGATTTTTTCCTAGTTTATGAATCCTACACAAATCAACAAACTGCTATTCAACTTTTATCAACAGCTCTATGGATGAAAGTAATAATAGTGGAGGTTTGGTTTTAGAAAGCAGTCAACAAAACAAATGATGCTTATATTTTATGATATTAAGAGAATGTTCCGTATAAATGATGTGCTAATTTCCGTTCTTAAGTTGCCTTTTTTGGCTTTTTTTAGAGTTTCTAATTCCTTTTCTCTAATTTACATTACCTCCCTTTAATACGGTCTTAAATGTTTTCAATTATGAAGTGTCCAATTTAAGAAGTTCTTATATTTCTTGGGTGCCTCTTTGCTTCATCTGGCCTGACTGTTCTTTTGAACTCTTGCAGTTTTCATCTAGTGACTGATAATTCTTATTTTTCTGGCATAGGTCCCCTCTTTCTTGGCTAGAAATTTGCCTTTCTTGGTTTCCTCCCTTCTTTTCCTGGAAAGCATCCTTAAGTTCCTAAGCGAGAATATGTGGGAAGTAAACATTCTGAAATTTTTATATCGTATATGCTTTTATTTGACATTATGTTTCACTGCTAATTTCGCTAGGTATAGAATGTTTTTTCCTAACATTAAAATAATTTTTATTGTGTGTGATGATTGATTTTAAAGAAAGTCTTATTAAAACTGTTTATTTTTTAATCTATTTACATGTGTAACTTTATAATATCTTCAGTATTTAAAAGAAAGTTAAAAATCATTTATATCAATATTGGGGGAAGAATCTAAGCAAATCTAAGGAGAACAGAAAGAAGAGTCAGAGCTGCTCATGTGAAATCTGATACCAGTCTGAGTTCCATTTATGTTTTCCTCTCTAGAAACCCTTAGGATTCTTTACTTTTTAGATTCTAAGATTTCACAATGATGTGTTTAAGTTGGAATGCTTTTCATTCGGATTGTCCAAGGTACTTGGTAGGACCTTTGCATCTGGATATTCTTGTTCTTAGCCCTAGAAAATCCCTTTTCATAAGTCTTTTAAAATCATTGTAAGCTGGGTGTGGTGGTGCATGCCTGTAAACTAATTTATGCTGGTTTTGTTAGTTCAAAATAAAGACTTTAGCCCGGCATGGTGGCACACGCTTGTAATCCCAGTACTTGGGAGGCTGAGACCGGAGGATGGCAGGTTCACGGCCAGCCTCAGCTACTTAGAGAGGCCCTAGGCAACTTAGTGAGACCCTGTTTCAAAATAAAGAATAAAAATAGGGCTGGGGGTGTAGCTCGGAGGTAGAATGCCCCTGGGTTCAATCCCCAGTACCTCAAAAACAAAAAACAAAAACAAACATTTTAGCCTCTCTTGCTGTCTTTTTTTTATCTTGTTTTCTCTTTATTTTATTAACTAAAGTTGTGATGTGAACATCCTCTGGAATATTAATTCCTTTATCCTTCTAAAAAATTGAATCTAAGAGAGAGAGAGCTCAGAATTACTTTTTTGTTTCATTTTGTCTATTTTGTAACTTTTTTCTTTTGACTTTATTTTTCTTATTTTGTGGAAGTTATGCATGTAAATAGATTTAAAAGCAAACAGATCAGGTGTGGTGACACATGCCTGTAATCCCAGCTACTGGGGAGGCTGAGGTAGGAGGATCACAGGTTCAAGGTTAGCTTGGGCAACCTAGCAAGAGCCCTGTCTCAAAATACAAAATGAAAAGGGATGGGGATATAGTTCAGTGGTAGAGCACCTCTGCGTTTAACACTTAACACACATGAACAATTAATAACAGTAAAAGCTGCCATCATCTTCACAGCTCCTCAATTTTCATTTCTATTTTAAATTCTTCTACTTATTTCTTTGAGTATTTGCTTCCATATTTCTAAATACCATGCTTACACTGATACTGTTCTGTTTTAGATCATCTATTAATTCCTTATTCTGAAGCCAAGGAATTACTTTTGTAACACATGTGCGTCTCCCTCCTCCCCACGGGAAAACTTTTTCTTTCCCATCTCCCAAATACAAACTTATTACTTGTTCTCATTCCATCAGTGTTGAGTGTTCGTATTTTTGTAACTCTGTAGACTTCTCCAGAGATGAACTGTGTCATGCTCTGACTCGGTTTCCCTTGCGATATAAACTTTGGTTTCCTTGCAGCCATCATCATGTCACTTGTTAACTTTTGTTTCATCTTCCGAGTACCTATCACAGTTCACCCTCCAACTTTTTGCCAGAATTCTAAATCTTCTCCCAGTGTATTCAAATATACAAATAATCTCTTAAATGCTGGGGGTTGAACCCAGGGATATTCTACCTCTGAGCAATACCCCCCAGACCTATTTTAGTTTTTTATCTGGAAATCGGGTCTCGCTAAGTTGCTGAGAGCTTCCTAAGTTGCTGAGACTGGCTTTGGATCTGTGATCCTCCTGTCTCAGCCTCCCACCTGTCGAGAGCTGAGGACTGTCCTAGAGGCACATTGAGATTATCATCTTGGACCAGCCCAGTTTGGATACATGGTATTTGGCTGGGTGGGATCTGTCCGCAAACGGGCACATTCCAAGGGACCTGGTGTAATCTTCAAGGTGCTAATGGTCAATCCTTCCTTCCCCTAGGCTTGTCACATAATTGCTGATCTCTGTTTGATTAATCCTTACCGAAACCTAAGATAATTGCTGATCCCTGTTTGACTAACTTTTACTGCAACCTGTGATAATTGCTTATTCCTGGGTTTGACTAACTTTTATAATGCCTGTCTAAAGTGTCTATAAAAATAAGGTGCTGACTACAGAGCATGGGGAGAATTTGCCATCTCTATCTCCTCCCCGACCCCTCGGATTATTAAATATAACTATTTTGCAAATTACCATATCAGACTTCGTGTTGTTTCGTGCGAGAAGACCATTGTCAGGAAGCTGCTTGACGCAGTGACCGTCTGTGGCAGGATCCACAGACTTTAGGAAGCTGTCTGGGCAGCGACCGTCTGTGGCTGGTGACCATAGACAGAGTATTTGTCAGGAAGCTGCTTAATGCAATGACCATCTATGGCTGGTGACCATAGACAGAGTTTTGTCAGGAAGCTGCTTAATGCAGCGACCGTCTGTGGCTGGTGACCATAGGCAGAGTATTTTTCAGGAAGCTGCTTAATGCAGCGACCGTCTGTGGCTGGGGACCATAGACAGAGTTGTTAGGAAGCTGCTTGGTGCAGCGACCTTCCGTGGCAGAAATCACGGAGTAGATCGTCCGCCGGAGCTACCGCGGAGCAACCGCAATAAGTGGCACCCAACGTGGGGCTCTCGACACCCACCTACTGGGATTACAGACCTGTGCTACCACATCCGGCTTCTTAGATTCACTTAAAAGCATTGGAGCTCTCCCTCCTGGGAGGGTGGCCTGGATGCTCTTGTCCTGCAGCACTCTTCAGTACCTCCCTCGTCTTCATGGAAACGCCCTTCGACTGTCTCCTGTATTGAAGACCCTGTTTCCTGATTCCTATCTCCTTGTTCCTCTTTCTTAGTTTACTCTCTCCATCAGTCCCAGAGAAAGGGAGAGTGGGAGGCACATTATATGTTGATTGATCTTCCATGTCTGAAATCTGTTTGGCGTGTTCTTCCTGTTGAGGGATAATTCGTGTATGAGTTCAATATTGCAGTCTTTTCCCCTTAGCGCTTTGAAAGCCTTCTTCCATCACTGGGGTGCCATTGAAAAATCAAGCATGATGTCAGTTTGATTCTTGGCTCCATGTGTATAATCCATTTTTTCTTTCTAATATGAGAAGATCTAAGATCTTCTTTGACTCGTGGTATTTTGAAAGTTCACGATTTTGTACCTTGGTGTGGATTTTTCTTTGTTTGCTGGATTGAGAACCCAGTGGGCACTTGCAAGCTCAGTTCTTGGAAACTTTCTTTGGTTATTTCTTTGAAAAAATCCTTGCCTAGTGTTTTCTCTATTCTTTTTTATCTAGAGCTTCTTTTGGTTAAATGTTGGACATTTGGCCTGTTTTTCTGGTCGTTTATTTGTTTGTTTATTTATTCATTTAGGTGCTGGGGATTGAACCCAGGGGCTTTCTACCTCTGAGCTACACTCCCAGACCTTTTTTTTTTTAAACTATTATTATTTTTGTGTGGTACTGGGGATTGAACCCAGGGGCATTCTACCTCTGAGTTATACCCTGAGTCCTTTTTATTTTTTGTTTTGAAACTGGGTCTCACTAAATTGCTGAGAGTCTCACTAAGAAGCTGAGGCTAGTCTTGAGTTTGCAATCCTCCTGCCTCAGCCTCCCACGTACTGATACAGGCATATTCCAACATGCCAAGCTTATTATTTGATGTTGAAATAGGGTCTCACTAGGTTGTTGAAAGTCTCACTAAGTTGCTGAGGCTGGCCTCAAATCTGTGATCCTCCTGTCTCAGCCTCCCAAGTACTGGGATTACAGGCGTGCCCCATCATGCCCAGCTTTTCTGGTCCATTCTTTATCTTTTGTTTTACTTTCCAGATTGTTGTTTCTTCTTCACTCTCCAATTATTCTATCACATTTAACATTTCTGATATCATACTTTTAATTTCAAGACCTCTTTCTTCTATTTTTAATGATCTATTAAAAATAGCCTCTTGCCTTTTGTCCCATAGTGGCAATAACTTCTCTCATCTCTCTGGGAATTTTAATTTATTGAAGGAATTATTATTTTTATTATTTATTATTATTATTATTTATTGAAGGGATTATTTTTCCGTCTCTACCCTGCTCATCCCTCTCAGTTTCTTTCGCTGCTTGTTTGTTTGGGTTGCTGTTTTCCATGGCAGAGGTTTTTCTCAAATGTCTGTGCTCCCTGGCTGTTCCTTCCCACTTCAGTTTGATGCACTGAAAGGCCGACTGGGGGCTCTGCAAAGCTTCATTCTGTCACTATTGGATTGGATGTTTCCCTGGAGCATCCATGGCCATCCATGTCTGTAGTCTAACTAGATAGTCTAACCAGATAGTCATCCTAATATCTTCTACCAACGGGTCTAACTGGCTGCTAGTGCAGAAAGGGGGACTCCCACTATTCAATATGTCAACTGTTCTTTAAATGCTTTATTTTGCCAGGCGTGGTGGTGCACACCTGTAATCCTAGTACTTGGGAGGCTGAGACAGGAGGATCGCAGGTTTGCAGCCAGCCTCAGCAACTTAGCGAGACCCTGTTTCAAAATAAAAAATAAAATAGAGCTGAGGGTATAGCTCAGAGGTAGAATGACCCTGGGTTCAATCCCCAGTTTAAAAAAAAAAGCTTTATTTCTCATATTTCCCTTCTGATATGGCTCTTATAATGTAAGATCCCCTGTGTCAGTCACTCCAACGCATTTTTCCTCCTCTTGGGTGGTGAAGGGGAAATTCTCTGACTGAGCAGATTAGGATAGGGAGATCTGGGTGTAATTGTTTTTGGTTTCTGATCTAGAAGCTGTTTTCAAATATGTACCTGTTTTAGCCTAACCCCTAAATATGTCTTCAATTTTGAAACTTTCCAGGGATCTTTGATGTCATTTAGCTAATTCCTCATCTTGCTCCTTTGCTGGTGTATGTAACTTTCCTCTCTTTAGTAAGTTTATCATCCCCATCCATCGGCTTTAGAGTCTAACATTTCGATGCTGCCATTTCCTTCTCTCTCCCCATGTTCTTTGTAGATTTATGTCTATTTTCCCATATCACTGGTGTCATTTTAGTGGAATGTGAGAAGGAAATGATCAAAACGTATGTTCAAATTCCCATGTTTAACAGAAATCTGTCTTATTTTTAATTCAACACTTATTTAATAGGCTATTAAAATTTAAGAGCATTCAAAAATAACAAAAATCACACAAAAGCCCATGACTTTCGTACAACTATTTTCCAAATTATTATTAAGATGTTACATATTTTGTCATATTTTTACTCACTTATATCTACTTTGCAATTTAATATTTCATCATACATGTTTTGTATTTTCCATAGAGTCTTTGTAGTAATGGCCTCATAACACTTCATTGTGTTGCTATTACAGTCCTGGCTCATCCAGTCTCTAATATTGGGTTCTAACTTTCCCCCATTATTTATAATATCAAAATGAACATCTCTTTACTTTTTGACCTTGCTTGTTTCTTAAAAATATATTTCTTGTAGTGCAATGACTGGATCCAAAAGGAAGAACATCTTTTTTTTTTTTTTTTGGTACTGGGGATTGAACCCAGAGGCATTCTACCTCCAAACTACATCCTCAGCCCAATTTTATTTCTTATTTGGGAACAGGTCTCACTGGGTTGCTGAGAGCCTCGATACGTTGCTGAGGCTGGCTTTAAACCTGTGATCCTCCTGTCTCATCCTCCCAAGTACTGGGATTACAAGCGTGCGCCACCATGCCTGGCTAAGGAAGAACATCTTAATGGATCCTGTTACCTATTTCTGTATTGATTTTGTATGCCAAATTTTAAAATACTAACCAAACTATTTTTTATTAACAACTTGGACCTTCAGATTTTGCCCAAGAAAAGTGTTTTTTTTAAACCACTTTTGGTGTACAGATTTCTCTGAGATTTTGATTAATGCTATGGGTCTCTTTCCCATTCAAATGAATTCTCTCCACTACATGGTCTCGGTCTCTCTCTCTCTCTCTCTCTCTCTCTCTCTCTCTCACACAAACACATTTCTACACATGATTTCAGGCACTTTATAAACTCCTCTGAAGCCCATTCTGTGGACTTATTTTTGTGTGTATGGTATTGGGGATTGAAACCAAGGGCATTCAACCTCTAAGCTACACCCTCAGCCCATTTTAATTTTTTCTTTTGCAACAGGGTCTCACTAAATTGCTGAGGGCCTCACTAAGTTGCTGAGGCTGGCCTTGAACCTGTGATCCTCCTGTCTAGGCCTCCCATGTACTGGGATTACAGACATGTGCCACCACACCTGGCTTCATTCTGTGGATTCTTGCCTACGACCTCAATTTCTAGAAAAAGCACCTTCCAGACATATGAACATCCAAATTCCTTTATTGCCAAGAAATTCAAAGTAATATAAAATGAATTTGAGGGCCTCATAGTCTGGGATTAACAATGCTCTTCCCCTGACCACCATGGGGAAAAATAAAGGGCCATGGATTTATGGTGCTACATCCAGGATCATGGAGGGGAATGAGGAAACAACTCTTTCCATCGTGGCCCAACTCCTGCGTCGTTGCTTTGCTTCTTTGTTCTGAATTTAGTCTCCAGAAACAGGATCAATATGGAGGTAGGGCACACAAACTTCAGCCCCCCCAAAAAAAAGAGCAAACAGGAAGTTACCACAGGGATTGGGTGTGAAACTTGGAGAAAAATAATAGAAAGAAGAGCATGTGGAAGTAAGAGTGGCCTATGCTGAAGCATTGTACAGTCCTACATGATAAAATGCATATTGAGGAACTGAAATTAGAACTCCTGGTAACCATGGGAACAGCACAGTTATGGTTCGATTGTTAGAAAAACAGTCCTGGGATTTCTCTGAAATGGAAATGATTGTTTAGATAATGATACATCTCCAGTGGGAGGACTGATGGTGAGGATCCAGTATATTTGGAAGTAGAGGTCCAAAATGGGAGAACCTGTTCAAACCCAGCATTCCAAAATATTTCTCTCTGAAATCAATGCAATGAAGCTTTACAGGAAATTCTATCATTTGAACTTTTACAATAGGATTTCTTTGACATTTTTTAGCCAAGCCAGGCGTGGTGGTACAGCCTATAATTCCAGTACTTGAGAGGCTGAGATAGGAAGATTGCAGGTTTGAGGTCAGCCTTAGCAATTTAGTGAGGCCCTCAGCAACTTCGTGACACCCTGTTTCAAAATAAATAATAGAATAGGGCTGGGGGTGTAGCTCAGAGGTAGAATGCCCCTGCGTTCAATCCCCAGCAACCCCCTACCCCGCATGAAATTTTATGGCCATAATATTCCTACATGTCCATAATTTTCCATTTCCCTCCTCTTTATATTTGCTATATTTAGCAGTTTTTTGTAGCTTGCTGCTGGAAAAATGTCATGCGAGGTTTCTATTATTCTAGTCTCTAGATCCCAGAGTTAATTTTAGAAAAAGAATTTAGAAGTTAGATGCAGAGTAATCTTAAAAGAGAAAATTTATCTACATATAAGGAAGTACTTAGGTACATGGTATCTTGCTATGAAGAAATGTTATAACATAAGAAAAATATAATAAAATAATTAACATTTATTTCAAACATAACAAGTACCAGGGTCTATGCTTCACGCTTACAAATAAAAACAATCCTGCCAACTCGTTTCTATCACTCTCTGTATTTACAGAAGGTTAAATTGAGGCTCAGAGAGGCTGTGTAATTCCTCTAAGGTTATAAGATCAGTAAGCGACCTTGCTGGCTGGACCTCTTCATCCCTTGGTTCTTGTTTCTTTTTACATCTAAAGCTTGTGCTCTTTCTCCCTCTGTATGGTTTAAGATTTGTATGTACTTCAGTTTGATAAGGTGAGGGCATCTATTTGCTTTTTTATTGTTCTCTGCAAAATCAAGAATTCTTACTGCTGGTCCTGATGGCTCTGGTAAACCTTTCTCCAAATCATTACCATCTCCTGAGTCTTCATGGCTCAGTTCAAATGTGACATCTGTGCACTGAGTTTTCCTTTATTTCCCCAGTTAGACCATCTCTCCTTCCTGGACCTTTCCATGGCATTCCTGCATTTCTTTCCTTCTTGCATTTCTTTGTAACGTTGCTCTTTTATCATATCCATACTTGGTTTGGATACATGAGGATGTCTGATATACAATAAATGTCCAGACCAGGTGGCTAGTTTTTGTCAATGACTTGATTGTGTTCTCTGTATGTCCTCAAGTGACCAGATAAAATATTAATATCTGCAGAAATGTGGCTAATAATTAAAAATTATAATGTTTTAGTTCTTCCTCATCTTTTGAGGGAATTTCTGTAGAATAAGTAAAGGTTTGCCTGGAAAAAAAAATGCTTTGGAAAAAGACTGAAAGAAATTCCCTTACTGTTCAGAAAGACATTGAGCTTAGGCTTTCATGCAACTGCATTAAGATGAATGTTTAATAGTAAAAAATGGACTTATTTTCAGCAGCTCTAAGATCTCAGAAATGTGCAATTATATCAATATTTATGACATCAGTGATAACCACAACTAATTTATGCAAAACAATTTCTAGCTATGTTCATCATCAGATATACTATTTCCTTCTTTTTTATTTATTGGTGCATTGTAATCATACATTTTGATGGGTTTTAGGGTCGTACAAGTATACATGCACACATCGGTCAATTAGCCCTCCCCAAATTCCCACCCCCATTCCCTCCCCCTTCCCTCCTTCTCATGCTCAGCATAGTAGTTGACTTTGATAATTTTGTGTATGTACATCCTGTGCATTAGGGTGTTTCCCTCTTCCCCCCTCCTATCTGCCTCAGGTCGCCTTCTTTACTCATCTAAGGTTTTCTCCACCTTTGTCTGGACTCCCTCCCATGCCCTATTCTCCCTAGCTTCCGCATATTAGAGAAAGCTTCCGACTTTTCACTTTTTGTGACTGACTAATCTCACTTAGCATAATGTTCTCTAATTCCATCCATTTCCCTGCAAATGACATAATTTTGTTCTTTATGGCTGCGTAAAATTCCATTGTGTATATATATATATCCCATAGTCTTGTAATCCATTCATCTGTTGATGGACATCTTGGCTGGTTCTGTAGTTTGGCAATTGTGAATTGTGCAGCAATAAACATATATATGCATGCATTAGTCTGGTACTTTGTTTCCATTCTTTTGGGTAGATACTGAGGAGTGGTATTTCTGGGTCAAATGGTAGGTTCATTCCCAGTCTTCTGAGGATCCTCCACACCATTTTCCAAAGTGGTTGCACTAATTTGCAATCCCACCAACAGTGTATCATAGTTCCTACTTCTCCACATCCTCACCAGCATTTGTTATTGTTTGTGTTTTTAATGATTACCATTCTAATTAGGGTTAGGTGAAATCTCGGGGTAGTTTTGATTTGCATCTCTCTGATTGCTAATGATGTTGAGCACTTTTTCATGCATTTACTGGCCATTTGTATTTCTTCTTATGTGAAGTGTCTATTTAGTTCACTTGCCCATTTTTTGATTAGGTTGCTTGTTTTTTTAGCGGTGAGTTTCTTGAGTTCTCTGTATATTCTAGATATTAGTCCTCTATCAGAAGAGTAGCTGGCAAAAATCTTCTCCCATTCTATCAGCTCTCTGTTGAGGTTCTTGATAGTTTCCTTTGCTGCACAGAAGCTCTTCAGTTTAATGCAATCCCATGTATTGATCCTCTTTTTAACTTCTTGTGCCTTTGGGGTCTTGTTGAGGAAGTTTTTGCCAGTGCCTCTGTGTTGAAGAGTTGGACATAGGCCCTCTTCAAGTAGCTGCAAGGTCTCTGGTCTAATTTCTAGTTTTTTTGTTTGTTTGTTTGTTTTTTTGCAGTACCGGGGGTTGAACGCAGGGGCATTCTACCTCCGCGCTACGCGCCCGGCCCTATTTTTTTATACTTTATTTTGAAACCGGGTCTCACGAAGTTGCGGAGGGCCTCAATAAGTAGAGAGAGAGAGAGAGAGAGAGAGAGAGAGAGATTGAGAGAGAGAGCTGAGGCTGGCCGCGAACCCGGATTCTCCGGTCTCCACTTCCCAAAGTACTGGGATTACAAGCGTGCGCCACCACGCCCGGCTAATTTCTAGGTTTTTGATCCATTTTGAATTGACTCTTGTGCAGGGTGAGAAAGGGGTTTATTTACATTTTTCTGCATGTAGTTAACCAGTTTTGCCAACACTATTTGTTGAAGAGGCTATCTTTTTTCCAGTGGATGTTTTTGACTCCTTTGTCAAATCATTGACTATAAGTGTACGGATTTGTTTCTGAGTCTTCTATTCTGCTCCATTGGTCTATGTGTCTGCTTTTGTGCCAATACCATGCTGTTTGTATTACTATACCTCTGTAGTATAGTTTGAAGTCAGGTATTGTGATCCCTCCTGCATGGTTCTTGTTGTTGAGAACTACTTTGGCTATTCTGGGTTTTTGGTTGCTCCAAATGAATTTAAGGAATGGTTTTTCTGTCTGTGGAGAATAACCTTGTAATTGAATGGGTATTGCATTGAATCTGTAGATCACTTTTGGAAGGATGGCCATTTTGATGATATTTATTCTGCCTATCCAAGAGCATGGGAGATCGTTCTATCTTCTAAGATCTTCAATTTCTTTTTTCAGTGCTTTACAATTTTCATTGTAGAGGTCTTTTACCTGCGTGGTAAGGTTTATTCCTAAATATTTTATTGTTTTGGGGGATATAGTGAGTGGAAATGTTTTCTGGATTTCTTTTTCAGTGAATTTATGGTTGGCATATAGAAAAGCTTCTGATTTTTTAAGATTGATTTTGTATCCAGACACTTTGCTGAATTTGTTGATAAATTCTATAAGCCTTTTGGTTGAGTTTGTTGGGTCTTCTAAGTATAATATCATTTCATCTGCAAATAGAGATAGTTTCAGTTCTTCTTTTCCTATTTGTACTCCTTTTATTTCCTTCTCTTGCCTTATTGCTCTGGCTAGAGTCTCTAGTACTATATTGAAAAGGAGTGGTGACAGTGGACATCCTTGTCTTGTTCCTGTTTTTAAGGGGAATTCTTGTAGTTTTTCCCCATTCAATATGATGTTGGCTGTGGGCCTATTGTATATTGCCTTTATGATGTTGAGGTATGTTCCTTCTATTTCAATTTTATGCAGTGTTTTTTTTTATCATGCTTTTGCAGTATCTATTGAAATGATCATGTGATTTTTGTCTTTAGTTCTGTTTATATGGTGGATTACATGGATTGTTTTTCATATGTTGAACCAGCCTTGCAACCCTGGAATGAACCTGACTTGGTCATGGTGTATGATTTTCTTGATGTGGTTTTGAATGCGCATTGCTAGTATTTTGTTTAGAATTTTTGCGTCTAAGTTCATCAACAATATAATCCTGTAGTTTTCTTTTCTTGAGATGTCTTGATTTGGTTTTGGTATTAATGTGATGTTGGCTTCATAGAATATATTTGAGAGCATCCCGTTTCTTTCTAGTTCATGGAATAGATTGAGGAGTATTGGGATTAATTCCTCTATAAAGGTTTTATAAAATTCACCTCAGAAACCATCTGGTCCTGGGCTTTTCTTTGATAGTAGGCTCTGTATTGCTGCTTCAATCTCTTTGATTGCTATTGGTTGATTTAAATTTTCTATATCTTCTTGATTCAACTCAGGAAGGTTGTACATGTCTAGAAATTTGTCGATTTTTTCTAGGTTTTCCATTTTCTTGGAGTGTAGTTTTTCAAGGTAGTTTCTGATAATCCTCTGGATTTCCACGCTGTCAGTGGTAAAATCACCTTTTTCATCTCTAATTTTAGTTATTTGGGTAGATTCTCTCTTTTTGTTAGATTGGCTAGTTTATTTTTTTGAGGAACCAGCTTTTGGTTTTGTTGATTTTTTTGTATATTTTTATTCTCTACTTCATTGATTTCTGCTCTGATTTTAATGTGCTGCTCTTAATCTCTGGGGGAGTGTGTGGGCTCAGCCGTGCTGCCACAGGTTCTGGTCAGGCATCCGGGCATTTGGGTCTCTGTTGAGCATGGAGCGAGTTGCTACTCACTTTCATTGCTGATGCTCTGCAGTTGCTCTGCAGTTGCTGGATTTACAGTAGGCCTTTGGCTTCTTTGCAGGTGGCCTGTGGAAGTCGAAATGCTGGTAGCTGCCAGTGTGGCCTGGCCAAGATGGTGCCACTGCTGCCACCGCCGCCGTTCAGATCTCTGTGGAGCGTGGAGTGAGTTGCTGCTCGCTTTTGTTGCTGATGCTCTGCAATTGCTGGACTTAGAACAGGTTGCTGGCCAAAAACCTGAATCCTCCTGTCTCAGCCTCCCAAGTACTAGGATTACAGGTGTGCATTACCATGCCCAGCTAAATTTGTGTTGTTTTAAGCTACTATATTTGTAGTAATTTGTTTTGGCTGTAGTAGAAAGATAATACAACAGCTGAGATACACTGTCTCCTGAACCTCTATCCCTCTTGTTATCAGGGAAAACAATGTAAACTTATCAAGCATAAATATTTCAATCCTTTCTGTTTCAAACAGCTTGAATGGAGGTCGCTCAATCACTTGCAGGTAAAGCATAACTCTCCCACATCTCCTTTCCTTTCCTCTGTTCTTCCAAAGATGGCTCACAGGCAAACAGGGTGGAGGGGGGCTCTTGTGTCTTTCTGGGAATGTGGGGAAGTAGATTTATTCATGAGCGGTCTCTGGATATGGATCTGTTTCCATTTCTCTTTGCTTGGGGGCCTCTGCAAAATGTGTTGGGGTTGTAACTGATCCCACCTGACTTTTGAGCATTCGCTGTGACAGTGGTGATTTGAGGATAAGAAAAATAAGAAGCAGAGAGCATCCTTTCCAGAGAGGAGAAAGAAGTGAAGGTCTAGTCTAGTCTGTCCTTCCATGTTTACCCAGATCCTGCCATTGCCTCTGGGCTTGTGGTTCAGTCCTTACTCAGCCTTGGGCTCAGCTGGTCCTGAGGTTTCCTCAGCACTGCTGCAACTTCTGGAGTCTGTGTGGGAGCCTTAGTATCTCCCCCAGGCTGTGCCTAGCCCACAGGAGGCCAGAAACCTCATTCCTGGCTCCTCTAATAACTGTGTGCTGTCAGTCTTGTGCCATATGGTCCCAAATGTCTCAGGGTTTCTCCTACCAGAACTCGTCAATTGGGCCACCAGTTCTGAAGTTCTCAGATTCTTGTTCACATTTTTATTCCTGATTGTAGCTAAAGTATCCCCCCCCACCTCTGTGCACAGTGTTTGCCAAGGTTATGTGGAACCAGGGGTCTGACCTACTCACACTGCCTCACCTTATTCTCCTCCTAAACTATCTCGGATTTAAAAACGTCTAGCCCCCCGCCACCTCGCCGGGCCCCTTATGCGCCAAGTACTGGACCGCCCGCGCGCGCGCCACCCCGGAAGCCCCCCACCACCTCGCCGGGCCCCTTGTGCGCCAGGTACCAGACCGCCCGCGCGCACGCCACCCCGGAAGCCCCCGCGCCACCTCGCCGGGCCCCTTGTGCGCCAAGTACTGGACCGCCCGCGCGCGCGCCACCCCGGAAGCCCCCC
>PVJS01046911.1:0-15635 GCA_004027185.1 Glis glis
GATATGTAGCTCAGAGGTAGAACACCCCTGGGTTCAATCCCTGGTACCGCAAAAAAAAAAAAAAAAAAAAAATATATATATATATATATATATATGGGGCTGGGGTGTGGCTTGTAGGTAGAGTGCCCCTGGGTTCAATCCCCAGTGCTAAATAAATCAATAAATAAATAATAAAATTTAAAAAATGAAGCCAGGTGTGGTGGCACATGCCTGTAATCTTAGTACTTGGGAGGCTGAGACAGGAGGATCACAGGTTAGAGGTCAGCCTCAACAACTTAGGCCCTGATGAACTTAGTGAGACCCTGTTTCAAAATAATCAAATGCCCCTGGGTTCCGTCCCCAGTACGACACACACACACACACAAAAAAAAAAAAATGAAAAAGGGCTGGGGTGTAGCTTTTAAGTGGAATATCCCTGGGCTCAATCTCCAGTGCAAACAAACAAACAAACAAACAAACAAACAAACATATAAATCCCTGTTCCTATACAGCTCCAACTCACCCCCTGTCAGTTAATGATGTCACAATGGTACACCTGTATGCATTGTGTGTTCAAAACATAGACTAAGAGTTGTGTGTTTTGATATTTTTTGATACATTAGCCTCATAAGTCATGTAGAAAACAAAGGTTGCACTAGTTTTTATAATACTCATGAATTTGCCTTTACCAGAGGTCTTCCTGTCTTTTTCCAGCTCTGAGTTCCTGTCTAATGTCCTTCAGTTCAACCTAAAGGACTCCCCTCACGCAGGACACATCTAGTGACCAACTCCCTCGGGTCTTGTTTATCTGGTGCTGTGGTTTGAATGTGTGTGTGTCCCTCCAAAATTCCTGCTGAAATGTCAGCCCAGTGCAACAGTGTTGAGAGGTGGGGCCTTCAGCAGGTTTCAGTCTCCATGCTCATGGACAGGATGTGTACTGTTAGAAAACAGCACTTGTGCCAGGCGTGGTGGCGAATGTCTGTAATTCTAGTACTTGTGAGGTCGGGACACTAGGATCGCACTCTCATAGCTTTTTTTTTTTTTTTGCAGTACTGGGGATTGAACCCAGGGGCATTCTACCTCCAAGCTACACCCCAGCCCTATTTTTTATTCATTATTTTGAAACACGGTCTCACGAAGTTGCGGAGGGCCTCACTAAGTAGCTGAAGCTGGCCGCGAACCCGGATCCTTCTGTCTCAGCCTCCCAAGTACTGGGATTACAAGCGTGCGCCACCACGCCCGGCTTGCTTTCTGCTTCTAATTCTTGGTCTAAACCTGGTTAAGAGCACCTCCGTCAGGTTAATTTCCTGTCAGATGAATTATTCTGTCACCTTTGAACTTAGCCTCACACAGTCTCAGGGCACAGACCAAATATAGACATGTTCTTTGCCAGAATGTAGCACAAATGGTGTCTAGTCCAATTCCCAATAGAGTCCTTGCTCCCATCTGACACTTCATCAGCACATCCTTTCCTCTCCCATCCCTATCAGCATTTTTGTCTTTAAAGCTACCACCAAAATCGCCTATTAAGCTCCACTTACAGCGTTCTAAGATTTTACTAGCCTGCTGCTTTTCCAAATTCTTCCTGAGAGCCACGTCCAAAGATTTCTGAACCACGTGGTCGGGTATAATCACAGCAAGGACCCCCACTTGTTGGTACCGGGTTTCTGTTAATATTCCATTGCTGTGACCAAATATAGACATACTCTTTGCCATAATGTAACACAAATGGCATAGTCCAATTCCCAATACATATTAGTAGTGAAACCTTTTAATTCCTATCTCTTTCACTTTGAATGTGTTATACAGCTATTTTTTATTCTACCTCCTGGCTACACCCCCAGCCCTATTTTTTTATTCTTTATCTGGAAACAGGGTCTCACTATGTTGTGGAGGGCCTCGCTAAGTAGCTGAGGCTGGCCGCGAACCCGGATCCTCTGGTCTCAGCCTCCCAAATACTGGGAGGACAAGCATGTGCCACCACACCGGGCTCTGTTGCAGCTTTTGATGGACAGTGCTAGGAGAGAGAGTAATGAGGCGGGGCCAGACCTCTTGGCCAACTCTCCCTGTGAGGATGCCCTCCAGGGTCAATAAAAGATCCTGAGAGCCATCGGATCTGCCTGGCTCGCCGTATCCTCAGTGGGACAAGGTGGCCGTAAAGGCAGTGCCTAATATAGGGATAAGCTCCCCTTTATCCTATCAGAAATGGGGTTCTTGAGGACAGTGGAGCATCCAAATGTGGTCCAGCTGTTTGAGATTGTAGACACTGAGGACTGCGTGCACCTGGTGATGGAGCTCCTGGGCAGAGGGCAGCTGCCCACTTGCATGCGGGAGGAGGAGGATGCACGGTGGCTGTTCAAGCAGGTCCCATGCACGGTGTGCTACTGCCATGGGGAGGGCATCACCCACAGGGACCTGAAACCAGGGAATATCCTGCTGGACCAGGAAGGCGACATCAAGGTCATAGACTTTGGGGTGAGCCGCAAGGTCACGGGCAGACGCAAGATGAACCCTTTCTGCAGCACCCTTCCTGTCGTCGCGCCGGAAGTGAACCAGGGCAAATGGTGTGGCCCCAAGGTGGCCTTTTGGGGCCCGCGCATGCTCCTTTTCCTTATGCTCACAGCTACCCCCCCTTTTATGGCTCCACCTTTGAGGCGCTGAAGGATCGGGTGGAGCAGGCCCGGTATGAGATGTCCTATTCCCTGTCTACTCACACACAAAGCCTCATCTATCTACTGTTGACTGTGGAACCCACGAAGAGGCCGATGGCCGACCAAATCCTGAGGCACCTGTGGCTGAGACAGTGAGAGGAGTATTCACCAACTCCTCACCAGCTGGTCCCCAAACAGCTAAACCAAATCATGAAAATCATGTGTTACCTGGGTTACGACCCACATGGACCTGGCTGTGTCCAACAGGACTTTTGATGCTCCTGTGGGTACCCACTGAATTGTGCAACACAGGGCCCGCCAGGGTGCAGGGTGCACATCCCGGGTTGGTCCCGAGCATCAGGGAGTTGGGCCGCCTCCATCCCCGGAAGATCCTCCCAGCTTCACTGCACCCCGAAAGAGCAGCGCCACCGAACCTGCCCTTGGTGCCTTCCCCTTCTTGCCCTGGCTGGCTGAAGAGGACACACAGTCACAGTCACAGGGCAGAGGGGGACAGAAGACATAGCCTGGCTGCCATTCCCATGTGTAGCCTGTGGGAGAAAAGAGACAGCCCGCCTGCCATTCCCCGGTGTAGCCCTGGTCAGAGGACCCCCACTCCCAGCGCAGCCCAGCGCCATCATGGTGGGAGGCAGGTCACCCGGAGAATTGTGACCCAGATATTCTGAACCTGTGGGGCGTGCTGGCCCCACGGATCCTCCCTGGACCCCATCTCGTAGCTCCAGTGACAACAGAGAAGATGTACCGAAGACAGTTTAGCATCAAAGAGACTCCAGTGACAGCCGACCACTAAGACGGACAGTGCCACAGTCTAGTGTTTTATTTTATTTTATTTATTTTTTGTGGTACTGGGGATAGAACCCAGGGGCATTCTACCTCCGAGCTATACCCCCAGCCCTATTTTGTATTCTTTATTTTGAAACAGGGTCTCACTAAGTTGGGGAGGGCCTCACTAAGTAGCTGAGTCTGGCCTCGAACCTGCGATCCTCCTGTCTCAGCCTCCCATTTGCAGTTGATACATTATATTTGTATGCATTTATGTTGAACAATGCACGAGAAACAGAAATTCCAAGACCACCATCTCAGTTAAGGCGAGGCTTTAATACCGCGGGGCTACCGTCCACCAGCACAGGCTAGAACGGCAGCCCCTGTGTAGCTTACAGCTCCTTTTTTATAGAACAAGCTGGGGATACAGAAACAGATTTTTGCAGTTTGGGTTCGAATCAGCCAACCACAGAAAATTTTCCCTTATTTAGAAGTAAAGTGATTAGTTTAGGGGAGGGGGTTAAACACAGAGGTGGGGGTTGGTTTTGAGGGCTTTGTCCTGGGGTGGAGGTAAGGGCAGGAACTGGTTTTTCGGGTGTTGTCCTTAGGGGCAATAAGGGCAGGAACTGGTTTTTCGGGTGTTGTCCTTAGGGGCAGTAAGGGCAGGAACTGGTTTTCTGTCCTTGGGGAACTAGTCTTGTCCTTGTGACAGTAAAGACAGGGAGTTTAATTTTTAGGGTAGAAAACGAGGCTAAAAAATTACTTTTTCGGGCACGTTATCCCATTTATGGGGTACAGTGTGATGGTTAGATAACTGGGTACACTCTGGGGTGATTAACCCTTGCTAATTACCATGTCTCTTAGCCCCTGGACTCTGACATTGGCCAGCCCAGCGTGGGCTCGGCTGCAGAAGGGACATACAAACTGCCTGGGGGCTTTTCCACAGGGATTACGGTCACAAGGCCATTTGGCGCCTCCTGGATATGAGGGGACCCCTGTGCCCCCACTTGGGAGCAGCCTCGGAGACTTTTTCCTAGGAAACGTTCCCTTGCCCTGACGCGGTTCTTAATAAATCTCTGTTTCCGATGAATCAGATAATAAAATTGACGATCCCGTGAAACAGGCCCACCATAGGTCATTGTTTTTACGCCTTCTATGCACAGAATCGGGGCCCGGGCACGTGTCAGTTTGAGCAGCAGGTCGCCATGTGGTACTGGAGGTCCATGGGACACTCTGAGGGGAAAGTGACTTTCCAGACCTGTGGTGGTTTCGCGAGAGCAACAGAGGACTTCTGAAGGGACACAGCTCTGAGGTACCTGTGGGGCAGAAAAGCAGCCCCGGTGTGAGAGAGGAAGGAAGGAGTGGAGAGAACTTTCTAGAGTTTTGATGTGAAGAACTAGGGGGACAGCCCTGCGGCTTGCTGAGCAGGACAGGATGGAAAGGAGGAGCTGGGAGAATGGAAAGTAGGAGGCTTTAGTCCTGAGAAGCATGGTAGGCCTCAGCAGAGAGAGCCATTGTTCTGGAAGGGTCCAGACTCTTTTCAATGTATTCCTGTTTTTGTTTGTTTATTTGTTTTCAACTAGGGATTGAACTCAGGGGCATTCTTACCTCCAAGCTACACCCCGGCCCTTTTTAATTTTTATTTTGAAACAGGATCTCTCAGCTGGGCGTGGTGGTGCACACTTGTAATCCCAGGACTTTGGAGGCTGAGACAGGAGGATCGCAGGTTCGCAGCCAGCCTCAGCTACTTAGTGAGACCCTGTTTCAAAATAAAGGATAAAAAAATAGGGCTGGGGGTGTCGCTCGGAGGTAGAATGTCCCTGGGTTCAATCCCCAGTACCCCCCCCACACACACAAAAGTTTACCTTTAAACATACGATGAATCGGATATGGTGGCGCGTGATTGTCATCCCAGTACTTGGGAGGCTGAGACAGGAGGATCGCAGGTTCGCGGCCAGCCTCAGCTACTTAGTGAGGCCTTCTGCAACTTAGTGAGAGCCTGTTTCCAAATAAAGGATAAAAAATAGGGCTGGGGGTGTAGCTCAGAGGTAGAATGCCCCTGGGTTCAATCCCCAGTACCACAAAAAAACAAAACAGGGTCTCTCTAAGTTGCTCTATTTTTTATTCTTTATTTTGAAACAGGTGTCACTAAGTTGTGGACGGTCTCACTAAGTAGCTGAGGCTGGCCACGAACCTGCGGTCCTCGTATCTCAGCCTCTCAAGTACTGGGAAGACAAGCGTGCGCCACCACACCCCGCTATTTATTTATTTTTATTTTGAAACAGGGTCTCGCTAGGTGGCTGAGAGTCTCACTACTTGCTGAGGCTGTCCTCAAACCTGTGATCCTCCTGTCTCAGCCTCCCAAGAACTGGGATTATAAGCGTGTGCCACCACGCCCAGCGGTCCGATGTGTTTTGAGCAGGTGACTGAGCAGCCGTGTGGGCAGGTAGGAGTGTCCATGACCCGCCACGTGTGACGACAGGAATCTTGAGCGCCACAGGCATAGGCAAGAGTTGATTTTTATTTGTTTTTTTTATGTGTATGGTACTGTGGATTGAACATAAGGAGGTCACTTTATCTCTGAGCTACACCTGCAGCCTTGTTTTATTTTTCATTTTGAAACAGAGTCTCACTGAGTTGCTGAGGTACTCGCTGAGTTGCTGAGGCTGGCCGCGAACCCGCGATCCTCCTGTCTCAGCCTCCTAGGTACTGTGATTACAGGTGTGTGCCGTCATGCTCAGTAAGGCTGCGTCCATGAACCAGGGCATGCACATGCACAGAGTTCAGTGAGCTGCCACGGGAGCACATGTGAGTCTCCTTGTGTAGGTGCAAGCAATGACGGGAGTTTTTTTTGAGAAGCTGCATGCGCAGTAAGGGGGAGGGGTCTACCTGAATGTGCGCATGCGCAATCGGAGCCTTTGTTAGCTGTCACATGTGCAGTTGGGAGACTTATTTTTTGCGGTACTGGGGATTGAACCCAGGGGCATTCTACCTCCGAGCTACACCCCCAGCCCTATTTTTTATTCTTTATTTTGAAACAGGGTCTCACTAAGTTGCAGAGGGCCTCACTAAGTAGTTGAGGCTGGCCTCAAACCTGCGATCCTCCTGTCTCAGCCTCCCAAGTACTGGGATTACAGGTGTGGGCCACCACGCCCAGCTAGAACAGGTTTATTTTGACTGAAGGTTTCAGCAGTGTTAACGTTTTGATTAAGAATCACCCCTGGAAAAAGCTTATTGGTTGGCGATACAAAACTGTTCCGAGGTAAAACAATTGGATCATAAGCACTATATTCTCATCCGTGGATAAATCTATTGATGGGTTAATAAGTTCTTTTTGCGGTACCGGGGATTGAACCCAGGGGCATTCTACCTCCGAGCTCCACCCCCAGCCCTATTTTTTATTCTTTATTTTGAAACGGTCTCACTGAGTTGCAGAGGGCCTCACTAAGTAGCTGAGGCTGGCCTCGAACCTGCGATCCTCCTGTCTCCGCCTCCCAAGTACTGGGATGACAAGTGTGCACCACCACCCTGGGCCATTATCAAGTATTTAGACCAAGAAGTACAAATGCTGACTGACACAAGAGGTTCAGCCCATGGTCACGTGGCCCTGTCGCTTTGTGCCCGCGGTGGAGCGATGATGTGTCTGCCCTTAAGGAACTGAGATTCTAGGGAGAGCCCTGAGAATTGAGGAAGAAGAAGGCAGATGGGGTGAGTCCGTGTGCAAAAGTTAAACGGGGTCATGGGTCTGAGAGGTTCTACGAAGGAGTGGGGAAGTGGCCAGTGGCAGGCCCTGGAGGAGGTGACAGCTGAGCAGAGCCTCTCAGGGACAGTTCCGTGGCCCTCAGACCAACAGTGTCCGAGGCAGGGGTCGGCTTGTGCAAAGCTCCTGAGGTGGGGGCAAGCATGGGGTCGCTAGTGAAGGGGTTCCTGTGTTGTCAACAGCCAGATGGTAAATACTCTCGCCTTCCGGACTAACGTGTCCCTTGTCACAGGTGCTCGACTCTGTCATTGTCCTTCAGAACCAGGCTTTGGCCACACCTAAATCGTGAATGTGGATGTGCTTCAGTGAGAGTGTGTGGACACTGAATTAATAATTTTTTTTTTTTTTTTTGCGGTACCGGGGATTGAATGCAGGGGCGTTCTACCTCCGGGCTACGCCCCCGGCCCTATTTTTTATACTTTATTTTGAAACCGGGTCTCACGAAGTTGCAGAGGACCTCACTAGGTAGAGAGAGAGACACAGAGAGAGAGAGAGACAGAGAGACAGAGACAGAGAGAGAGAGCGCTGAGGCTGGCCACGAACCCGGATCCTCCGGTCTCTGCCTCCCAAAGTACTGGGATTACAAGCGTGCGCCACCACGCCCGGCCTATTTTTTATTCTTTATTTGGAAATGGTCACTAAGTTGCAGAGGGCCTCACTAAGTAGCTGAGGCTGACCTCCAACCTGCGATCCTCCTGTCAGCCTCCCAAGTACTGGGATGACAAGCATGCGCCACCACGCCCGGCTGAAATAATCAGTCCTTCCTTCCTTCCTTCCTTCCTTCCTTCCACCAGGGATTGAACCCAGGGGCATTCTACCTCTGAGCTCCACCACCAGCCCTATTTTATGTTTTATTTTGAAACAGGGTCTCACTAAGTTGCTGAGGCTGGCCTTGAACTTGCAATCCTCCTGTCTGAGCCTCCCAAGTACTGGGATGACAGGCGTGCACCACCACGCCCGGTGGAAATAGCTAATTCATATGTTTTCTTTTGTCATGAAGTAGTGTTCTTGTTTTGATTTTTCTCTGCCATTTTCAGTGTAAAAACTCAACTGGATGGCCCTACAGGAACAGGTGGCAGGCGCGATTTGTCCCCCAGGCTGTAGCGTGTACACCCCTCTCTGCAGAAGATTGGAAAGGTGCTGGTGAGGGACGAGGTCAGTGGGGAGGCAAGTAGCCAGAAACAGAGACAGAAAGCAGGGTGTGGTGATGCACGCTTGTCATCCCAGTCCTTGGGAGGCTGAGACTGGAGGATCGCAGGTTCGAGGCCAGCCTCAGCTACTTAGTGAGGCCCTCCGCAACTTAGTGAGACCCTGTTTCCAAATAAAGAACAAAAAATAGGGCTGGGGGTGGAGCTCAGAAGTCAAATGCCCTGGTTCCATCCCCAGTGCTGCAAAAAATTAAATAAAATACAATAAAATAAAAATAAAGAATAAAAAATAGGGCCGGGCGTGATGGTGCACACTTGTTATCCCAGTCCTTGGGAGGCTGAGACAGGAGGATTGCAGGTTTGCGGCCAGCCTCAGCTACTTAGTGAGGCCCTCCTCAACTTAGTGCGACCCTGTTTCAAAATAAAGAATAAAAAACAGGGCTGGGGGATTAGGTCAGAGGTAGAATGCCCCTGGTTTCCATCCCCAGTACTGCAAAAAATAAATAAATAAATAAAATAAAAATAAAGAATAAAAAAATAGGGCTGGGCATGATGGTGCATACGTGTAATCCCAGTCCTTGGTAGGCTGAGACAGGAGAATCACAGGTTCGCGGTCAGCCTCAGCTACTTAGTGAGGCCCTCTGCAACTTAGTGCAACCCTGTTCCAAAATAAAGAATAAAAAATAGAGCTAGGGTTGTGGCTCGGAGGTAGAATGCCCCTGGGTTCATTTCCTGGTACCGCAAAAAAAAAGGGCTGGGGGTGGAGCTCGGAGGTAGAATGCCCCTGGGTTCGATCCCCAGTACTGCAAAAAAAAAAAAAAAAAAAAGAAACAGAGACAGAGAGATTAAGGGGGGCCCACCCATTGTGCCTTGGGGTTCGTCCTCTAGCTGTATGGCCTCCAGCCTCCCTGGGGAATTTCTGCCTGGAGTTTTAGAACCAGTACTGATCCCGCATCATGGGCGTCATCCGGGGAGCCTCTAGGATCTGAGCGGGGTCTGGGCAGTATCAGGAAGCTGCTTTCATTCCCACTCTACGGGTCCCCCCATGGCCTTGGGTGACCCCCTCGCCTTCTCTGGGCCCTGTTTCCTCCTCAGCCAAAGGCGGCACTGGGGGAAATGAGTTCAGGTGCCCTCTCAGCTCTGGCACGGCGTCCTTGGCCTTTGCCCACTTGTCTAGTGTAGAGTCTAACTTTCAGCACCGCGGACAGCGACCGCTCTGCCCCCCCCCCCCCAAGACGAGGCAGGAAGGGAGATTTCAGTCCCACAACGATGCATCTCAGTCCTTCCCCTTTGGTGGCTGCCATAAGGTCACCCAGGGCTGCTGATCTGGGCTTTCTGTGTTTTTGAGGGGCGTCCCCAGACTTTTGTCTTTTTGTGGGATTGCCAGATGCTGCTCCTGCCACAGAAAACCTCCACCGGGCTCCTCGTGCCTCCCAAGCGCCCCCGCGTCTGCCGGCGAAGCTAGGGTCTCTCAGAGGGAAGTAGAGGGAGGTGAGGAGGGGAAGATGTGGAGGTTCCATGGAGCCCCCCACCATCTGCCTCCCTCTTGCTCCCCCTCCTCCTCTCCCTTCCCTGGACCCTCCTGTGTGTCCCAGATGAAATGGGCTGTGGCTCCCCGGAAGAAGAGACACCCTGATGTGCTTGTTGTAGAGGAGTGGGGGCCCCGCTGAGGCATGTCCAGTAGGGGGGCCTTTTATTCTCCACAGGGTGAACCCTGTTCCCTTCCTATCTGAGCACTCGTGGATATGAATTCATTCCCCTGGGCACAAGGTCCCTCATTGGTTAGTACACCAACTGGTCAACACCTTAGTACATCATTTTCGTTCCTTCCTTCATTTGGTATCTGGCCCTGCACCACGGGGGACTCAGGCTCAGTCTCTCCCTCACCACCACACCCTACCTGTGTAATCCTCTCTGGCTCCCACTGTGTAGGGCCAACAATGAACATAAACTCTTTTTCTTTTCTTTTCAGAACTGGGGATTGAACCCAGGAGCATTCTACCTCCGAGCTCCACCCCCAGCCCTATTTTTTATTCTTTATTTTGAAACAGGGTCTCACTAAGTTGCTGAGGGCCTCACTAAGTAGCTGAGGCTGGCCGTGAATCCGGATCCTCCGGTCTCAGCCTCCCAAGTACTCGGATAACAAGCGTGTGCCACCACGCCTGGCCCTATTTTTTATTCTTTATTTGGAAACCGGGTCTCACTAAGTTGCGGAGGGCCTCACTAAGTAGCTGAGGCTGGCCACGAACCCGGATCCTCTGGTCTCAGCCTCTCAAGTACTGGGATTACAAGTGTGCACCACCACACCCAGCCGAACATAGACTCTTGGGCAGAGAGGGACTGCCCACTCATCCTGGAGCTCCAAGGTAGCTGAAGACATAGGCCTGCAGCCCTGAACATCTGGCCTCCATCTCCCGCCATCCTCCTCTCTCAGCCTCCCAAGTACTGGGATTATAGACGTGCACCGCCATGCCTGGCTCAGACTTCCATATTTTAAAAACAGGGCCTTCTAATCCCACCCAGGACGTTTGTCAGTTGTCATAAGAAAAGCTGGCCTCCTCAGACTGACAGTCTCAGAGGGCCCAAGGAGGGGAGGGCCAGGTGCATTCATTCAACAAACCTTTACCAGTTCCTACTGTGTGCAGACCCGACTACGGAAGGATGGTGGGGATTCCTTGGGGCCAGACAGACCTTCTGGAAGTCTCCTGACGGGTTGCCCTAAGTGCTCTTTCAGGTTATGCTAAGTGCTCCAAGAAGAAAGAAAGGGGGGAGAGGGTTTTAAAGTGTTTGCGGTTTGTAGCCATCCCATTTATATTATTTATTTATTTATTTATTTAGTTAGTTAGTTAGTTATTTTTGGACCGGGGATGGAACCCAGGGGCATTCTACCTCTGAACTACACCCCCAGTCCTATTTTTTATTTTTATTTGGAAACAGGGTCTCAGTAGGTGGATGAGAGTCTCACTACTTGCTGAGGTTGGCCTCGAACCTGCGATCCTCCTGTCTCAACCTCCCAAGTCCTGGGATTACAAGCATGCGCCATCATGCCCGGCTTATCCTTTGTATTTAGAAACCCATGCATGCCAAAACCATAAATTCCCTTGCCCTCGTTTGCTAGCCTGTGGCTCCCTGCAGCAGCTGTCAAGGGTAGCCATGTAGGGAACTGGCTTGCGTAGCCCCGCCCCTGCCGTAGCCCCGCCCCTGCCGTAGCCCCGCCCCCGGCAAGGCGGGGCAGAGACGGGCTGGTGCCCGGGCCAGTGCAGGGAGCCTCTGCAGGTTTCTTCCCTGTTCCTGGTCTGCCTCATCGACGTTGCCATGGAAACTCACTCCCAGCAAAGAAGCCGATTTGTGAATTCCCCAGGTCGAATGCTCATTTGCAGAGTGTGGTCATGGAATCCATGCCACGTGGAAGGGACCGACAGGGTGATCTCGTCCGGCCTCCCCTCTATTGCATCCCAGCTAAGGGATCATCCAGTGCAGGCTTGCACACTCCCAGAGATGGGGAGCTCATCACCGCCTGAGACATTCCACACCAACAGGACGTTAGCTTCCTGCTGACTCTAGCTGTCTCTTCTGGGGACAGTGTCTGAATCCAGGCATCTGAGGTAGCCTGGACAGAGAGACAGACAGCGACAGGACTCGTGATCAGCCAGTCTGGCTCCTCTAGCGTCTGTGCCACCGCTACTGTCCCTTCTGGTTAGACCCGTGTGAGTGGGGTCAACTGGTTAGACATGCAAGGTGCTACCCCTGCACTGCCGAGTTCACCTGGGCCAGGCCAGTGTGATACCAAAAAAAAATTTCTTTTTTGCAGTACCAGGGATTGAACCCAGGGGCATTCTACCTCTGGGCTACACCCCCAGTCCTATTTTTAATTTTTTATTTTGAAACAGCGTCTCACTAAGTTGCGGAGGACCTTGCTAAGTAGCTGAGGCTGGCCGCGAACCCAGATCTTCCTGTCTCAGCCTCCCAAGCACTGGGATGCAAGCGTGCACCACCATGCCCAACTTTTCTATTCTTTATTTTGAAACAGGGTCTCAGTAAAGTTGCAGAGGGCCTCACAAGTTGCTGAGGCTGGCCTCGAACCTGCGATCCTCCTGTCTCAGCCTCCCAAGTACTGGGATGACAAGCATGCGCCACCACCCCCGGCTATGATATCAAATTTTAAGATCAAATTATTGCAAGAAAAAAGATCACAGTTTCTGTCTCCAAACCCCTCCCCACTTCCTGGACTCAGCAGAAAAGGGAATTGTGCACTGTGGGGAGGAGGCACAGGTACAAAGAGGCTCTACTTGTAAAAAAAATTTTGGGAGTGTGTGTGTGTATGGTACTGGGGTATTCTACCTTCCAGCCCCAGCACTATTTTATTTTATTTTTGAAACAGGGTCTCGCTAGGTGATGAGACTCTCACTACTTGCTGAGGCTGTCCTCGAACCTGTGATCCTCCCATCTCAGCCTCCCAAGTACTGGGATTACTAGCATGTGCCACCACGCCTGGCTGTTAAAGTTTTTTTTAATTGGGTTATACCTGTAATCCCAGTCCTTGGGAGGCTGAGACAGGAGGATCTCAGGTTTGAGGCCGGGCTCAGCAACTTCATGAGGCCCTCAGCAACTTAGCAAGACCCCTGTTTCAGAAGTAAAACAAAAAGGACTGGAGTTGTAGCTCAGAGGTAGAATGCCCCTGGAATCAAGCCCCAGTGCCATAATTAAAAAAAAAGAAGTGCACGCTTGTCATCCCAGTACTTGGGAGGATGAGACAGGAGGATCTGGGTTCGCGGCCAGCCTCAGCTACTTAGTGAGGCCCTCTGAAACTTAGTGAGACCCTGTTTTTAAAATGAAGAATAAAAAATAGGGCTGGGGGTGTAGCTCGGAGGTAGAATGCCCCTGGGTTCAATCCCCAGTACCGCAAAAAAAAAAAAAAAAGGTTAAGCATATACCTACCATGTGACTATCCATTTCACTCCTAGGTATTTACCTGAGATGAAAAAATTATGCCTGGCATGAAAATGTATCTATCGGTATGATTCAGAATGGCCAAAAAGTAGACATAGCTAGGGATGCAGCTCTGAGGTATAATGCTTTCCTAACATGCACAAGGCCCTGGGTTCCATCCCCAGCTCTGCCAAAAACAAAAAATGGGGGGTATCTATCAGCTGATGAATGGCTAAATGAATGGCATATTCACACAGTATATGTTAGCTTTGTGTGACTGTAACAAAATACCTGAGATAAACAGTGTATCAAAAGAAAAGGGTTATTTGGCTCAGTTTGGAGGTTTAGCCCATGGTTGGCTGGCCCATTGCTTTTAGGCCTGGGAGTGTGTGGTGGAGCAATGCTGCTCATGTCATGGCTAGTACATAAAAGAGAGGAAGACGCTGGAGTCTCACATCCCCTCGAGGTCACGCCCCCAATGACCCGAAACCTCCCACTAGGCCCTGCCTCTTAAAGGGCCCACCCCCACTCTGGGGAAAACCCCTTTAACACATGGGCATTTGGGGGACATTTAAGATCCAAACTGTAGCACAATGGAATGAGACAGGTGACAGAATCAGGGAATGGAGACTTTTTCTGTAAAGAACTCCGTAGTCTATGATTTCAGGCTTCCTGTGCCCTATGGTCTCTTGTCATTCAATTCTGATGATGAGTCAGCCCTAGGCGGTATGTAAATGAGTGGGCGTGGCTATGTTCCCACCGACCTATGATCTTTGTCCTTCTGGTAGAGTCAGCCCTAGGTGGTATGTAAATGAGTGGGCGTGGCTGTGTTCCCACTGGCCTATGGTCTGTGTCCTTCCATTCTGGTGATGTCTGCCCTAGGCAGTGTGTAAATGAGCGGGCGTGGCTATGTTCCCACTGGCCTATAGTCTGTGTCCTTCTATTCTGGTGATGAGTCAGCCCTAGGTGGTATGTAAATGAGTGGGCGTGGCTATGTTCCCACCGACCTTTGGTCTTTGTCCTTCTATTCTGGTGGAGTCAGCCCTAGGTGGTATGTAAAAAAATGGGCGTGGCTGTGTTCCCACGGCCTATGGTTACTGTCATTCAATTATGGTGATGAGTCAGCCCTAGGCAGTATGTAAATGAGTGGGCGTGGCTATGTTCCTACCAACCTATGGTCTTTGTCCTTCTGGTGGAGTCAGCCCTAGGTGGTATGTAAATGAGTGGGCATGGCGGTGTTCCCACCGACCTATTGTCTGTATCCTTCCATTATGGTGATGAGTCAGCCCTAGGCAGTATGTAAATGAGTGGGTGTGGCCATGTTCCCACTGACCTATGTTCTCTGTCACTCACCTCTGGTGATGAGTCAGCCCTAGGCAGTATGTAAATGAGTGGGCGTGGCTGTGTTCCCACTGACCTATGGTCTTTGTCCTTCTATTCTGGTGGAGTCAGCCCTAGGTGGTATGTAAATGAGTGGGCGTGGCCGTGTTCCCACCGACCTATGGTCTGTGTCCTTCCATTCTGGTGATGAGTCAGCCCTAGGCGGTATGTAAATGAGTGGGCGTGGCTATGTTCCACCGACCTTGGCTCACAGTAGCAGGGGTGGGCCGGATGTGCGGAGGGCTGTGCTTGCCTGGAGTGTTTGGGCAGGTGCAGAATAAGGGGCAGCTGCTGCTTTATAGGCATGATTGATGATGATGATGATGATGCATGATTGATGATGATGGTGATGATGATGCATGATTGATGGAGATGACGCCATCCTCCTCTGAGAAGTAGAGCTACAACAAACTCATGGCCCAGTGTGACAGGGAGCTGGGGCCTGGCAGGCAGGAGGTGAGGCTTACACCTTAACCACTTCTGCTTCAGTATATTTAAACACTGCCGGCCATGGTGGTGCACGCCTGTATTCCCAGTACTTGGGAGGCTGAGACAGGAGGATCGCAGGTTCGAGGACAGCCTCGGCAACTTAGCAAGACCCTCAGTAACTTAGCGAGACCCTGTTTCAAAACAAAAAATTAAAAAAGAGCTAGGGATGTAGCTCGGAGGTAGAACGCCCCTGCGTTCAATCCCCAGTAACACACACACACACACACACACACACACACAAATACATTTAAACTCCATTTAATCTGGGGTTCCCTAGGTCCATATTTAATTCCTAATACAGTGGGATAAATTCTCTGAGAGAAGAAAGCCAGGTAGCCGGGCGTGGTGGCGCACGCTTGTCATCCCAGTCCTTGGGAGGCTGAGGCAGGAGGATTGCGGGTTCGCGGCCAGCCTCAGCTACTTAGTGAGGCCCTCTGCAACTCAGTGAGACCCTGTTTCAAAATAAAGAATAAAAAGTAGGGCTGGGGGTGGAGCTCGGAGGTAGAATGCCCCTGGGTT